>JAGKTI010020236.1:0-16464 GCA_018397915.1 Birgus latro | reverse complement strand
CTGTATACATATATTAGTCAGCAAGAAGAAGCACTCACGGAGTGTAACACCTATACCCATCAATTAGTCCTTTACCTTTGACGGACTGTTCTCAAAAGCGAATTGCCTCATTCTTGTTTGACCCCTAACACTTCCACCAAATTTGGTCCAAATAACTTGAACACTGTCGGAGCTAAGCTTGCTCTGTCACCTTGATTTTTTACCTTTTCCTGTGACCTTTACCTTGAAATGATTGTTCTCAAATACATTAATTTTATCATTGCCTTACCCTGAACCCTTCTAGAAAGATTCGTGTAAACAAGATTAAACTTGCCTAAGTTGACCTTGTCATTTGACCTTTGCAATTTACCTGTCGTTCTCAAGAAAACTAGATCAGATCCCTGACTGATTCTCAACCCGTCCAACAGATTTGTTCTTAACTGAATCAAAAGTATTTAGAAAAGTGTGAGTATGGAAAAAAAAAAACGTGCAGTATATGAAGGCACCCATGTTGACATATGAAGAAATAATAATAATCACAGTCTCCCATTTCATCCTCGTCCTCCCGTTGTTGTTCCTCCCCACTGCTCACTGTGACTCATGACTGACTGGTGTGATGGTACTCCTTTTTTTTTTTCTTCTAATGACAAATCTATTACAGAGAAGTTCAATTAACCAATCTGTTCCTCACCCCAGCTTGGGATCGAACTCGTATTATATCAGACAACTGATGACCTTTATAACCTCTCGGCTACCATCTCCTTCATGGGTGACTAAGTGCTCTGAAAAAACAAAAACGCTGCCGTGTAATTTTCTGTACTGTAAGGTAGTAGACTAAAAACCACCTCACAAGCAGCTACTGAGAGAGAGAGAGAGAGAGAGAGAGAGAGAGAGAGAGAGAGAGAGAGAGAGAGAGACTACCATCTGTTGATGAAAGGGACAGAGATAAGAGCAAAGGATTAAGAGGGAAGAAAGAAAGACGAGAGGAGAGGAAGCAAAAATTATAAAAAAAAGAAGTGACAAAGGAGGGTTCTTGACGCAGGGGAGATATACATATATGTATTAATCCTTTAAGTTATCAGTTTATCAGTCTTTCTATTTATCTGTCCGTTTATCTATTTGTCTATAGCCAGACGCCTTTAATTTTGTAAGGAGTGCCCACAATCAAATAGCCTCCATGTCGTCCTGTCCTCTGTCATTTGGCTGCCCTCCCTCCGAGTCGCACAACTCACATATGTATCTCATTCATCCCTTAATCATCATTTGTCACCCCCTCCTCCCCCTCTACTTTACTCACATACATTCGTGTAGCCGGTATATCATCCTTCATCCTATACTCAGTGCCAGACCCTTTCAAAGTATCTCTCTCAACGCTTTCAGTCAATTCCACATCAATACCACAACGTTCCTTTGCTTCCCCACTTGTCTGTACGTATAGATAGAAGAGTAAGGAAATCATGCTAAACTCCGTGACAGTAACATGCCAAAAGCGAGAATTACACTCTTTTCACTCAAACTAGGGGCTAAAATTATCATCTGTCCATCTTAAATACTAAGGTGTAAGAACAGAATAGCACTCTTACACGATGCTAGTCAAGAAATGCTGATTTGGAAATAACGCGAAGCTGTAGCATTTTCTTTTTTTCCCAATGAGCTACGCGAACAAAGCTACAAAAGGATGAAAATCTGGGCCAAGTAAAGGTGAAAGAAGTATAGCCAGCTCATTGGATACAAGCATGTTTAAGCGTTCTGAGAAAATATTTACCGCATATACTAGGTGTTCGCTGCTCGCCATCTGAGTAGGTTTCGTAATACCTCCTCTTTATCGATTTATTTCTGCCTCTCTCTCTTTAGTACCGACTGTACGTAGTAATGGTTTGGTTATGTGGAGAGAATGCAGAGTAAGAAACTGACCTGGAGAGTGTGGGTGAGTGAGGTGGAGGAGGATCAGATAGACACATTCATAAAACGTCACTGGACATTGTCAAACACTTCTTCCACTGTTTCATTATTTAAAGATGGAAAACTTTTGGAAACTTTTTAAAGCGAGACAGTATAATTATGTCGCCATCCATGGTTATATACAGAGTGCTCCATATAGAACACGCCTCTTCCACTCATCTGGGGGATATCTCGTGTGTTGCGGGGACGTTTCACCGAGCGTTATCAACGTCTGCTTTGCATTATTTATTAACCTCATGCTCACATTGCCACACCCACTCCCACATCAGCAGACTGGGCCGTCCCCGAAACATGTACTGTACCTTCAGGTGAGTTTCTAGTGGGGCGCTATTTACGGAGCACCCTGTACATTCATGCATGGCTCTACAAATGGAAGAGTCAGCGGCAAAATAAATACTTATTCTCATAGTTTTATGGTTAAATAGCAAGATAATACTGAAATTCTCAGTTTAATTTTTACCTCCGCCAACGGAAGTTGGAGGTTATGTATTCACTCCTGTCTGTCTATCTCAAAAAGTTATCGATGGATTTCAATGAAAGATTGTTGATAAGCGGGGCATGGCCCAAGGAAGAGTTGCTTAACTTTTGGTGGTGAGCTGAGGTGCCGGCAGAGGTGTTGGCGGAGGTAGGAACTCACTGAATGCTGTTCAGTTATCATCTTTGCATTTTCTTTCTCTCGCCATCTCCTCCTCTCTATCTGTTTGTCTATCCGGCAAGATATATAGATAGCAATCCATAAAATCGTTGTATATACTGCCACGTATGGCAGTATACAATCAGCATGCCTGTATAAACGGAAGAGACTGTATCAACACAAATCGCCAGATTCCCAGATTCATTGTATCTTATGCATTATATAGATTTGCAAATACTCGTACCACACTGGGGTTCTCGAGTAGCCTATCCGTGATGACGCTGTGCACCCTGGATGAGTCTAAGCAGCTGCAGCGACCACCCGGGAGCCAAACATCCTCATATTTCACTTCACCTCACAATGGAGGAAGACCCTGGCCTAACTGTGGTAACAAACTGTCTGTCACAAGAGGGCGCTGGTTTCGCACACGGTATTTGTACTGTGTTGTTCTCGTAGGACGGACCCACAGAAACAACTGCTTACCCGTGGTCGACAGGTCTGTTCGGCCAGGTACATCACCAACATAAACAACAACAGACATCACAATGCACACTGTTTCACATCCTCACACATTTGTCGTTAGCGAAATTGCCTGGTTGAAGTTTCTCCATATTTGCACCTAACAAATATCCGTTCTAGAGCTGCAAATATTTGATGGCTGCATTTTTCACCTCACTCAAACAATACTCGAGTAATACAATAAACTGCTGGAAATAAATGGTTTGCAAATAGTCCATCCGCCTGTCCAGAGTGAGGCAGTGAGGGTTGGCTTAATGTCAAAATGTTTACACAGTACGATGAATGCTACACTTGTCATGCTCTCTCCCTGACCTTCCCCCCTTCCCCTTCCCCCTCCCCTCTATACGTTTCCCCTTTCCCCACCTCTCCCCCTATCTTCCCCCTGGTCTCTCTCTCTCTTTCCCTCTCTTACACACACACACACAAACACACACCACATCACAAAAACTCTACACACCACAGAGCCTAACTTTCCAGGAAGCAATGGAATCAAAAATACATGATGTCCAAGGAGATATTTGAGAACCTTCAGGGGGATATTCTAAGGTTAACTCTAAGCATTAAAAAAATAATAAAAACTATCATGGGTTTAATTCTCAGCCATTACGGAGCCACAGTTACTGATGACCTTATGGGTTAATTATGAGAGAGAGCATTTTTGCCCATAAGGTCTTCAGTATTCATAGCTCCGTAGCGGCTGAGAATTGGACCCATGTTGATATACCATGTCACTCAAAATTAACCCTGAAAATAACCTCATCAAGTTTATCTCAAAAAGTTTCTGGTACACCCTGTGTATATATGCTGGGTTCTTCAAGTCTGTACCCACTAATACTTCCCTAACTTTTGATGTTCGCTGTTGTGGTGGTGGAGGGGAAGGGTGGTAAAAGAGGGAGACGTAGGGTGCGGGAAATGAAGAGTGAGGGAAGGGAAAATGAAGGAAGGTGAAGAAGTGTGGGAGAAATGAAGAGTGATGAGGAAAAGGGGGTGGTGATGGGGTAGAAGAAGCGTTGGAAAAATGAAGAGTGGGAAGAGGGAATGGCGGGGGGAGAGGGAGAAAGATGGAGGGGGAAATGAGTAGTAGAGGTGATGAGGAAGGAAAGGGGTGGGGGAAATGGCGAGTGAAATGAGAAGGGGTGAAGGAGGGTTAGAGAAATGACGAGAGAGGGGAGGGAAAGGGAGGGGTGAAGGGGAGCAAAAGGCTGAGGGGAAAAGAAAAGTGACGGGAGGAAAGGGTGAGTGAAGGCAGAAAATGAAGGTGAGGAAATGACCATTGAGAGGAAGGAAAGGGGAAGGAAGGAGGGTTGGGAAAATGACGACTGAGGAAGAGGGAAAGGGGAGGGAAGGAAGAGGGAGAAGGATTGAGAGGGAAATGAAGAGTGAGCGGAGAGAAATGAGGGGATGGGTGAGAGAGAGGATGGGAATAATGAAGTGAGGGGAAGGAAGTATGGGGATTAGTGGGGAGAATGAGGTTGGAGAAAATGAAGAGTGGGGGAGAGGTGAGCGGGGAGAAGAAAGGTGGGGGAAGGGGGGGGGAGAAATTTTTCATCACAAACTACCGAAAACGTAGCAGTTTCGTTCGTCTTAGGTGGACCGTCTTACTAATTCTCTTTGCCTATTTCGCAGCGTTACCTCAGCGATTTATTTTTATTTATCGTACATTAACCCCCTGTGCCCGGGAAGTCTTGGGGTATATTCCTGCTATTTCCTGATGATTTCTTAAAAGCAAAGGGTAGACTTTTCGAGCAACAGGGGTTAGACACAGCCTTGGTAATCCCTCCAATAGGACAGGCTGTTCCGAAATTCAGTAAAAGGAGTAAACAAAGAGGACGTCACTCGATTGAAGGGGTTGATATTCCCTTGTATGTAATCTTAATCTTACCGTACATACCGAACATGGGTAGTTGTATACATTCCGGCCGTCAGTCTCCCTCATAGCGTTATCACCACCAATTTACCATATGTCTTTAAATAGAACAACAATCCCTTTCTTGAGTTACTGTATGCATATTCGTACTTGCTTAGCATTAGGAAGGTCTACGTTCTGGCTATCAATCTCCCTCACCCCCACTTTATCATTTCCTCCCCAAAACAACAGCAGAAAATCTCACGCCTCGCCCAACACACGCATTTATTTATTTATTTATTTTCGTACTTTGTTAGCATGAAGATGCGTACCTGTACGAATTCATGCTCTCACCCATCCTCATATTTCCACCCTCATTGTATCATTTCATCCCCAAAGCAGCTTCAAGAAATCTCTCACTTGGCCCAATGCACGCTTTTTTTTTTTTTTTTTTTTTTTCAATATCTCGTACTTTACTAGCATGGGAAAATGTACGAATTCATACTGTCACTCTTTTTCGTAACTTTTTTTTTTTATGCAAGGAAGAAGGAACCAAAGGCCATGGGCCCGCAAACCGTTCCTTCCAAGAATAAACAAAAACAACACAAAAGAGAGCCAAATTCAAGATCCGTTCATTTCGAGATGCCTGGACACACTGCGTTTGAAAGACTGGAAATTATAGGAAGTAGGAAATACAGACAGAGGAAGACAGTTCCAAAGTTGACCAGTTACATAAATGAAGGACTGGGAGTAACGGTTAACTCTTGCATTAGAGAGCTGGACAGAAAAGGGATGAAAGATTGTTGCTAGATGGCTACTACGTGCCCATCGTAGAGGTGGAGGGATGCAAGCAGACAGTTCAGAGGAACAGTGGCCATTGAAGTAGCGATAGAAAAGAGATAGTGCGGATGAAATTATTTTTAGCAGAACGAAGAACAGACTTAGCACGATTCCGGGCAGAAACATAAGAAAGATGTGATTCAGGGGTGGGTTGGCTCCGGTACCTTTTGTAGGCCCTCTCCTTGTTGCGGACAGCAATAGAACAAGTGTGATTAAACCAAGGCTTTTTTGCATTAGACAAAGAATATGAGAAAGGAATGTATGCTTCCATGCCCGAGAGAATAACCTCCGTAGTGAGTAAGGCACACGCAGATGGCTCCCGGCCATGGAAGCAACAATCATTCCAGGGAAAATCAAAGAAGTACTGCCTGAGGGCCTCCCAATCCGCAGCTCCAAAGTGCCACAGACGACGTTTCTTTGGAGGATCCCCAGGCTGCACCAGAGCAATAGGACAGATTAAGATAATAAGGTTATGATCGGAGGAGCCCAATGGAGAGAAAAGATTAACAGTGTAAGCAGAAGGATTAGTTGTAAGGAAAAGGTCAAGTATGTTGGAGCTCTCTCCAAGGCGATCAGGGATACGGGTAGGGTGCTGTACAAGCTGCTCTAGGTCATTAAGGATAGAAAAGGTATAGGCTTGTTCACCAGGTGGATCAGTGAAAGGAGAGGAGAGCCAAAGGTGGTGGTGAACATTGATATCTCCAAGAATGGAGATTTCAGAGAAAGGAGAAATGGATAGAATGTGTTCCATCGTAGAAGTAAGATAGTCGAAGAATTTTTGATAGTCGGTAGAATTAGGAGATAAGTAAACAGCACAGATATATTTAGTCAGAGAATGACAGGAGAGCCGAAGCCAGAGAGTAGAGAATTCAGAAGAATCAAGTTCAGGAACACGAGAGCAAGATAGATTGTTGTGTACATATGCACAACAGCCACCTTTGGCTTTGAAATAAGTATTGAGAAAGTAGGAGGATACAGAAAAGGGTTTGCTGTCAGTTGCCTCAGACAGCTGAGTCTCCGTTAGGAAGAGAAGGTGAGGTTTAGAGGAGGAGAGGTGGTGTTCCACGGAAAGAAAATTTGAGGAAAGGCCGCGAATGTTGCAGAAATGAAGAAGTGAGTCAGACAGTTGTTCCAGGCATGAGTCATCACCGGGAGAGGGGCAGATGGTGGGGGCATTTGTGGTCCCTTCCCCTGGGGATTCCGAGGCACTGTTAGTTTTTTCCATTTTTTCTAATTTTCAAAAGGTTGTGTAGTGTGTACTGTGCTTGTAGTTTGGTGTTGACAGTTAGAGAAACTTGTATTGGAGAGCATGCTTGCCTACTCTCCGTGTAACTAAAACACTGAAAAAGTTCAGCAAAGGCGGATGGTCGGGAACTAGTCCCGAGGGCTAATGAAACGGGAGCTCCAGCTATCCCTATCATCAGCTTTCCATCCACCTCGGGAGTACTGCCCTGTTCGACTAGTGCTACAGTCTTTATCATTTCCTCCCCAAAGTAACACCAGGAAATTTCACACTTGCACTAACACACGGGATTCTTAAGTTTCCCCCTGATAGCTGTTGATATACCCAGTGGACTGCAGGCTGAGGATGTTCTTCGCCTGCAGTCCACCACACCCTCTTTCAATACGGAAAAAAGGCATTGTATAGGGATGAGTTCATGTGGTTGGATCGATATAAACGGCCTGCTCAGTGGCTTGGTTATACAAACGTACCTCCACTGCTTCACTACCCCACAAAAGGAGGGTGGTGGACTGCAGCGAAAGGGTAGCTTAGGCCTGAAGTCCATTACATTCACGATTCAGATAAGCCTGGGGTCACAAAACAAAAACAACAGCTTTTTTTCTGTTGCTATGGTTTCAGGGTCATCTATGGGTAAACTCAGTGGACTGCAGGCTTTCTCGTGCAGCCCATCCTCCTCCTTTACGGTATGGATAAGAAAAAATGTTGTTCTTGTTTCAGGGTATTGCTGTTGCTCTCTCTCTCTGTCTTTCAACCGAAAACTGGACAAACAGGAGGGAAGAACGGCACAAACATATTGCATAAATCGGTAAGCCAAGTGATTTTAGTGGTAACCATAGCCCCAGGTTCATATGAAACATGAACCTGGTGGACTGCAGGCTTGGAGTTCCTCTTCTCCGGGAGTCCACCATCATTCTTTCGGGGGACAGGAAGAAAATTGATGGACGTTTGTATAACTGGACAGTAGAACCACTTCGTTATATCAGTACCACCATGTGAAGGCATCCCTCTCAGGCATCAAAGCAACTGGTGATGTGTGGCTGGTCGACAGTATTGTTTCCTATACTCTATTCACTTTAACTCGGTGGAAAACTGCAATCTTTTCCTCTTAATGGTGATCTGTAACAACAAATGAACAATAGAAAATAATGCTAGTCACGACGATGTTTAACAGAAAGGATGTTGAGCTTTTGTATTTTCTAAATCTGCCACTGAGCTACGGGAAATAAACTGCAAAACCTCGATAAATAGGACCAAGTTAAGGGGAAAGATTTTTAAGTCAAAGACTTCTCCTTGAATAATCTCACAGGTCAGATACCTTAGGTCCTCATTTGTATGATTCATTCACATTAACTTGGCAGAGACTTCCGTCATTTGGCAGCCTATTTCCCGTATCTCACTGACTGCACCCTTATCGTACCACCTCTTTGTGACTAGCACCATATTTCAGCGTTAATGTCTTCTTATTGTTCAGCATTCAAGATGGAAATGACATTTTCTCGCCTACTTAAATTGAACTGATCACAGGAAACTTAGAAGTGTTTTGTCTATCGACTGCACGTAGGTTATTAAGGCCATCTTGCTGAATTCCAGGGTCGTATTTTAAATGGCTTTGTAGATATCATAACACCTCATCATTAGAGATTCATTCTGGACATTAAGCGATGCAAACGGAATCGATATTAAAATTATATTAACAGAGAAAGACAAAATGAACAGCAAAGAAGAGGTTGCTACGATGCCTCCAGTGCCACTTAAAATACGTCCCCCAAGCTTCCCGTTGAAGAAGCAAGAACAATCCAAGTACAGGGAACAACCTGGAACTGGGAGCACAGGGCAGGAGGGAGAGGAGCAAGAACTGTGAGGCAGAACATGCGGCAAAGAAGTGTTGTTCCATACCTAGTCATCGCAGGCAGAAGCAGAGGACAGGAGCAAGGAGAAGTAGCAAGGAGCAGGAGAAAGTAGAAGTAACAAGGAGCAGGAGCAAGGAGAAGTAGAAAGGAGCAGGAGCAAGTAGAAGTATCAAGGAGCAGGAGCAAGTAGAAGTATCAAGGAGCAGGAGCAAGTAGAAGCAACAAGGAGCAGGAACAAGTAGAAGTAACAAGGAGCAGGAGCAAGGATTGTAATGCCGGGTGGTGAGGAACACGAGCATATGAAGCATTAATTGAAACAGCAGAATCTGGCCGGGAAAAGGAACACTAAGTCAAACAGAAGGGGCATCAGCAGGAGCACGAAGCAAGGAAAAAACGTGAGAAGGTGTGAGGCAAGAAAGTGTGGCACCCTTATCTGATGAACATAGGCAGTGATCAAGCAAGGACCAGGTGCAAAGACAGGGACAGGAAAAACAGCAGGAGCAAGGAACCGAAAGGAATGTGAGAACCAGTAAGACAAGAGAGAAGCAGGGACAAAAGCAGAAGCAAGAAAAGTATCTGGAGCAAGGAGAAGTAGCAAGGAATAGCAAGGAGCGTATGAAGGTATGAGACAAGATAGTGTAGCACCTTATCTGGTCAGCACAGGCAGTGGCCGTAGCAAGAAGCAGGAGCAAGGAGCAGGAGCAAAAGCAGGAGCAGGGAAAGTAGCAGTAGCATGGAGCAAGGAACTGCAAGGAGCGTGAGAAGGTGTGAGACAAGAGAGTGTGGCACCTTATCTGGTCAACACAGGCGCAACCAAGTCAACACGGGGCCCTGACGGAAGCCCTTCTTTACATTCATAGCGCATTACTTTTAACGATGCATAAAACTTAGTTCGAGACAAGAATCGCCCGCTATATCACTTCCCTTGGCTGATTTTATGCCCGGGCCGCCACGCGATGAGGAAAGTGGGGCTTTTTCGCTGCCTGGTGAGAAAATATTGAGAGTTCTTCGCCTATCACTAACTTGTTTTCGTGTGCGTTTATCATGAGGGTGTTTGGCGCTGGGAGGGACGCCTTCACGTGTTGGCGTCTTTATAACTTGGAGGCCCAACTGTCTCATTTTACAAATTTTCCTCAACTACTTCCCTATTTCCCGAAAGGAAGAGGGTGGACTGCTGGGGCATGGATACTTCAGCCTGCAGTCTATTGGGTTACGACAACAGTAACAACAACAACAACAGAAACGTGTCAAAGCCATACTCACTCTCACTCAGCACATCAAGCCAAACTCGGCAGTGTACCAAAAAAAAAAAAAAAAAAAGTCTACGGTGCTTTCCATAATATGAACAAACACTTAATTTGTTTTTTAAACCCATACAGTACGGGAAGTTTCTCAGCAACAACAACAACTACTGTCGGAGTGAAATAGGTAAGTCGTCACACGATGTTTAATTCCTTCAGTCCAGTGACTTATTCTAACAGTTCATTCTTGCTACCTCCAGACGATTTTATTCGGCTTAGAAGTGACATTTCCCAACAAGAAAGGATAGACTTTGCGTTAAGAAAAACTCCTTCATTACCAGAGGTCCTGAAGAAGCTGAATAAATTCGTCTGGAGGCAGCAAAATTAAAATACGTGATGGGACTAAGGGGTTAATCAGTAAATGCCCTTAAATGCCACAAGGTCCCCCGATGGCAAGGAAAAATCTTTACTGTTAATTAGAGTAAGAGGCATACACCGTCTGTGGAGGTTTATCATTATCATCATCATCCGGACCTCCTTTCCCACCTTAGGGCAGGGTGAGGAGTAGCAATGTCCAGACAGCCCAAATTTGCCCAATCTAATGGACCATACTCACATTTGCTCACCATTCAAGCCCTCGGAATCCTGGCTCTATCTGATACGCCAAAAACATTCATCACGTTCTGTAGCTCCACATAAACGTATCCGATAGAGTCAGTCCGGACGCTGTCACGTTAAAAAGGGGTGCCAAATCCCTGATCATGCGCTTCTTCTCACAATATTCATCCAGCCAGCTCGATCTCTTGTCAGTCCCATAGCCTCACCGACTTCCAAACCTCTCTTCCTCACACACTCATCCACCATATCTCTTCTCCTTGGCCTATTCCTCCTCTTCCCTCCTCAAATTCGCTCAAATATACAATTTTCACCACTCTGTTGTTATCCATTCTCTACACATGACCATACCATCTCAATACACTCTCTTCGATTCTGGTGTCCACAGCCTTCCTCACTCCACATCTTTCACGAATCACATTATTTCGTGACCTATCCACTCTCTGTACTCCACATAATTCCTCAGCAGTGCCATTTCCACTGCTTTCACTCTTGACTTTTCATTTTCATGCCAAACCATAGTCTCGCATCCAGATTTTAAAGTTGGCACTAACACTCCATCATGCAAGCCTCGTGCAGCTGCAACACTCAAGTCTCTGTTTCATATCAAGGCCTTCATTGCACTAGCCACTTTCCTTCCTTGTGTCACTCTACTTTCCACTTCTTTTGCACATTTTCCTCTCTTTTGTATCACTGTACCCATGTATTTGACCTCTCGCACCAATTCCAGGCCCTCTCCATTCACTGTTACATCGCACTGAGAGTCACCTCTCTCAATAGCCACCGCTTTACTCTTTTCTACATTTACTCTCAAGGCACGACGCTCACAGACATCGGCAAAACTCTGCACTAGTCTGCCAAGTTCCTCTCCAGTATTTGCAAGTAGTACTGCATCATCATCATACAATAAATTTGGGATATTCCATCCATCGCCGTTCATTACCAACGCCATCCCCCTCTCCATTACTCTTTTTTTTACTTCTCTCATCACCCCATCCATATATATATTGAACAACCATGGGGACATCACACAACCTTGTCGCACGCCCACACCGATCGTGAACCATTCACTTGGATGCCCATTAACCCTTACACATGCTTCACTACCATCATAAAAACTATTGACCACCTAGCAGCTTACTACACCGTACATGCTTAAAACTTTCCACAATCCTTCTCTGTCTACTTTGTCGTATGCTTTTTCCAGACCTATGATTGCCATAAACACCTTATAGTCCTTCTCACAAGCCATCTCCACTATCTGTCTCACTGCAAATGTTTGATCCAAACATCTTCTGCCATTCCTAAAGCCACCCTGTTCATCACTCACTAGGACTTCTGATATCACTCTTACTTTCTCTATAATAATTCCATATACCTTCCCTATCACACTCAATAAACTTATGCCACGATAATTCTTGCACTCACTTCGCCCACCTTCATTTTTGTACAGGTTCAGTCACAGCATTTTTCTACTCTGCTGGCACAGCTCCACTCATTCATGCCTTCTTACATATCTACAGCAAGCACTTCATTCCTCTCTCTTCACTTCACTTAATCATCTCTGCATACACCTCATCAACCCCAGCTGCTTTCCCATTTTTCAGCCGCTTCACAGAGCTCTTCACCTGTACGAGGGTCACGTTTCCTGACACTGCATTCCTTTTTTGCACACTCCCCAAAACCAATCTTGTTTACAGTGGCTCTGCTCCATTCATCAGGCTTTCAAGATATTCTTTCCATCTGGTCCTTACTTCATCCCCGTGGGTTAATAATAATCTGCCACCTACATCCTTCACACCTTCACATTTCTTTCCGCTTCACGTCTACATTTCCCCATCTCTTTCCAGAATAACTTCGTATTTCCAGAGTAGTTTGCATTCATTTTTCTTCCTAGATTATCATTTGCCTCCTTCATTTTCTTCTTCACTAGTCTCTTTACATGCTTCTTGCTCTCATTGTATTCACTTCTTACTCCAATTGAACCTCTGCTCTGTGACTCCCCTAGCCACTTCTTCCTTTTCCCTCCATTGCTCTCTTTTCTTCATCCCACCATGAATTACCTTTCTTCTTTGTTGTTACTCTTGCCACACCACACACCGCTTTAGCATTTCTAACTAAGCAGTCCCTATATTTATTCGACAGGCTGTCCAGATCCATTTCATTCCAATTCACTGATTTTAACTCCTCCCCTACTTCTTTGGTCCTGCATTCACCTGCCATTTCTTTGATCCTCAGCTTCTCGATTTTCAGTCTTTCTCCCTGGCTTCTCCTCTCTCCCCTGGTCCACCTCACTCCTCTCAGCTTGATCTTGCATACCACAATCATATGATCTGACAGACCTCCACATCTTCCTCTCACGGCCCTCGTATCAGCGACCATGTCTTTATAGGTTTAACGTTTATATTTTTACGACTACAGAAACTTCGATCATTATTTGGATGAGGGATTATCTCTCATAGCGGCTGTGTTCATCTGTCTCTCACTTATGATTTTCAGACTCTTCTCTCTCGGAGACTATTGCGAAGGTACACTACACTGCACCACACCATACGCCAAATCACACGAAACCATACACCAAATCACACCAAACCATCCTCTCACAGCACATCAAATCACAGCACACTACACCACACCACATCAAACCACACCAATCTACCCTATCACAGCAGAAGATAGCATTGCATACCACAACACACACTAAACCATCCTCTCAAAGCATATCACAGCACAGAACAACCCACCGCACTAGATATCACAATACTGCCCGCTCACACCACACCAAAGTCACCCCCCAATACCACACTACACTATAACAAGGGTGTTAACCAAAAGACCCTGATGCCTTAGCAATTACTAATATTGTAGTGTCGGATGGACCTTTCAGACTCAGGAGGCCTTCATCTCTCCCGACTTCATTTCATATTTAGAAATCCCGTAATCTTACATCTTGAAATGTTAGCCTTTTTCGAATGAGAGAAATCTTTACGAAGAAGGAGAGGCTTTGATCACTAGCTGGTGGAGGGGATACATATAATCCACATTCGACGAAGACTTTGCCGGAAAGATCAAGAATTATACTTTAGTGTTACGGTTGCTGGAGAAGGATGCCTTCGTGTTGTGACATCGATATACCGGGTCGTGTCAACTGTCTGATTAAACATTACTCTAGCAAATACTTTAAGTAACTTAAGCCTGCAGGCCACTGGGTTCGTGTTTCATATGTTCCTGGAGCCACAACAACTTCAGCGATATTTAACTGGGGCCGTATTTGCAGGGGATTTTAGCCAGTTCTATATAACACACTCAGGTTATCGTAACTCCCAACTGTATTAAACTGGAAAGAGTTACCTGGAATATAATGCCTGAGTTGCACCTACCTAGAGTGGTTTAATGGTATTAATATAAACACAGATTTCTATAACTCTCGAATGATTAAAATCGTCTGAACGTGAGCCAGGTGGACTGCAGGCCGAAATTGCCTTTCTCCTCTGATCTAGTGTTGAGTGACAGCTGGAAACATGTATGTAATATGAAGTCTTTTGAACGGGAGTGACGAGTCAATCAGTCATCAGTCTCGGGCTCGAATTCATGTCATATCACACAACTTACGTCTTTTCTAACCACTCGGTCACCACCTCCTCCTGATATGAGCTCTTAAATTACATGTCAAAATGTCGGAACGTCTGCAGGAGAGGCGTAGCGAGTATTGCCCAGACTATTTATTTTATTTTATATTTTTCTCAGATGCTGGAGAGAGAGAGAGAGAGAGAGAGAGAGAGAGAGAGAGAGAGAGAGAGAGAGAGAGAGAGAGAGAGAGAGAGAGAGAGAGACGCCTTCAAGTGGTGGCACCAGTATAACTGGGTGATTCTGCTGCCTAGCTATACAAGTGTTCTTCAACTCCCTTCATATCACCCTGAAAGGATGATGGTGGAAAGCAGGAGAAAAGTAGTTTCGGCAATGTGTCCACAGGGCCCACGTTCAGATGAGTCTTGTGTTGCAACTACTACTGCTATTACTACTTAACTACTTACTTACTTAAAGTTGTCCTTCTGTTACAGAAGACGATGGCTACTGTATTCACCAAGATGGTGTGTTCTGTCTTTGGTGCCAACGGGTGTGACGTAATCTTGAGATCATTCCATACTGGATGTGTGCCACCATTCTTCCCCTCTCTCCATTAGTTTTCGAGTGGCAACCCTGCGAAGATTTGCCTCAGCATCCTTAGCAACCAGTACTGGTTTTCAAAAATGCCCTAGTTCCCCAGCGGCTCAATGAAACTGAATGAAAGTTTGCATGCTTATAGACACTGACTAGTACTACAACTTTGTGTAGTGCACCTATGTTCTACGTTGGCCAGATCAAAGGTTATCAAATGTGAAAACGGTGAAATTAGCACAAATCACAACTATGCTCTCACGAAATACTAAGGATCCGAAGATTATTAAGCCACGGCCATGATTCTTGGGTGGAATGATGCACTGGAGTACTTCAGTTCAAAATTGACAGTGTCGAAACTCACTTCCAGGCACCGGCAGCAACACTTACAAGTTGTACTACTGGTGGGCCGTTCTGCGAATTTCAAGTGTCTTTGCCCCACAATGGGTGGATGGAATCGGATGAAATTTTGTATGCTTATAGACGTTAATAAGTACTACAAGTTTGCTTCGTAAATGCATGACCTATATCCGCCAGGTTAGGGGTCAAAGGTCATCAAGTGCAGAAAGTATGACAAGTGCTAAAACTACACCTTGCTCGCGTGAAATGCTAAGGCTTCGAAGGTTAATAAGCCAGGGCCATGATTCTTGAGTGGAATGTTACACTGGAGTACCTCCATATAGAAATTACTTTTAATGTTGAAACTCGCTTCCAGTTGCCAACAAAGTTTGGTCCTCTTAGAGCTGGCCATCGTAGCCTACCAGCTTATGTTCATCTGTGAGCAAGCTTCCAAGGTGAGTTCTCCACCTGTTTTACATATTCGTCATTTATATGAAATGCAAGAGGCTCTGCTGCGTTATTTCTTTGAGGTAGTATTTCTGCTTTATTGACATTTGTTCGGACCCCTATTGCAAGGTATATGTTGGAAACGTTTGTGAGACTCCACTGTAGGGCTTCTTGTGTATTTGCAAGGACAGCAGAGTCAACACATTGCAGCTCTAGGAAATTAGCTATTTCAGTCTTTGATTCTGCTTGAAGTCGTCTGAGATTAAATAAGTTACCAACTAGATGGAACGGAATTTTTATTCCATTATATGGGTTCATTTGTTGGTGACTTAAAAGGGCGACTGCAGTGAGGTAGATGTTGAAAATGACAGGAGCCAGGACACATCCTTGATTTACACCCACGTCCACATTGAAGGGTTTGGATTTGCGTCCACCTATGGACACTACTACTACTATTATTATTATTACTACTACTGCTGCTGCTGCTACTACTACTACTGCAACTCTTACCATCAGCAACGCCACCACTACCACCACCAGCACTACTACTACTAGTGCTGGTATTGTGTTTCATGTTAATATACTTCAGCTAAACAAATATTTTGCCTTTTTTTGTGTGTGTGCAAAACTTTACTTTCGTCCAAGTTCAGTCAGTGAAAAAGTCCACTGTTTCAAAGTGTTCAAATGGGCATTTGTTAACACATTTTTTTGAATGAGTGTATGTATAAATAAACTTTAAGTGTATGAAGACTGTATTACCAAAAGTGAATACGAGAAGGTGTAATTGTTCC
>JAGKTI010020235.1:0-16464 GCA_018397915.1 Birgus latro | reverse complement strand
GAGAGAGAGAGAGAGAGAGAGAGAGAGAGAGAGAGAGAGAGAGAGAGAGAGAGAGAGAGAGAGAGAGAGAGAGAGAGAGAGTATAACCGAATTATTAAATAATAACGTGACGCCGTAATAACTCGGTTATAAGGCGCAGAAAATACGTAAAACCTTCATACTAAAACAATACCACTATCGTTCTCAGGAATAAACCTCATATAAAACAGGGAAAAAAATATATGTCAAAGATGGAGCAGGCGTGCCTCCTTCAGAAAATTAAAAATATTAGCCGGACAGCCAGTTTTGTCGGAGCACAGAAGATAAGGCAGTAAGCACCATCTGCCGCACTGTGCCTATGGACAAACCTGTGAAGCGGGACCCCCAGACTCGGACACGTGACCAGCAAGTATCGGACAGTGAGGAGAACCAGGCAGTCATCACAATACGCCCGCCCCATCGAACCCATGAGTATGTCGCGAGTGCCCAATGCAAAGCTAGGCAACAGCCTTGGCATGGAGGGGTTAACCCTCGGTGAAAACACCCTATGAGAAATCTCCTTTAATATACTATTAACAACAGCATCCCATTGCCTTTGAAACAGGTACGAATCGCAGACTTCAAGGAAATGTCATATCGGATGTAGGAAGCGGGTAGTTGTCGGGGGGTTGTCGAGAAGACGCGGCTTTAGCTACTGAATCCGCCCTTTCACTGACCTCCACACCAACACCCGCAAGAACCCAGCAAAACTGGACTAGTTTACCTCGTCGCTGAACTAGGAAAATCCACTGGCGAACGGCAAGGACCAGGGGATAAACTGAATTAAACGTTCAAGTCCAACGTGGCGCTTTGAGAGTCACTAAAACACTCTTCGTGTGCTAAATTCATTTTAAGAGCTAAAACGACTGCAGTCATGTCTACAATAAAAACAGAGGCATCCAGAGGAACTTCTCACAAAATCTAGGAACACAACCCCAAACCCGACTTCAGCGTCTGACTTCAAGCTCTCTGTATATACGGGGACGATGCCGCTATGATGGCCGAAAGGTGCAAAAACAGCTGATGAAGAAGCTGGCAAGATAAACATTTAATGCCCTCAAAACCTCCGCAGACCTGCACCTCTCGAAGGAATCGTGGCGTGATCCTTGCGAGCCGGACAGGGCAGACAGGCACTCTGCAGAGTGACCTAAGTTTCCCATACTCTGCCTGATCTTGTGCCCAAAGGGATGCTGAGTGCCAGAATTAGAACCATAATACTGAAAAAATTACTGCTGTGACACACAAACAGCTGAAAGTAAGCCTGGCATACGTCTCACACGGTTCCAGCAACGAATGATTCTAACTTGCAGTGCAGATCTAAGAGAGGCACGTCAGCCTCCACCAACGAGCTAGGGATCGGAGAGGACCTGAAAGTACCAGCAGCAAGTCGCATATCAGTAAGATACACAGGACTGAGGACTC
The DNA here is from genome assembly GCA_018397915.1 of Birgus latro. NCBI lineage: Eukaryota > Metazoa > Arthropoda > Malacostraca > Decapoda > Coenobitidae > Birgus > Birgus latro. The sequence goes on along the minus strand of JAGKTI010020235.1, from coordinate 15,024 downwards.
TAAATTGCGGAGTGGCAGAGGAGTACACCTCACAACCATAGGCAAGTTTAGACCCCACTAAGGTTTGATACAGGAATAGGAGAGTCTTTCGGTGAGCACCCCACGAAGTGTGAGACAATACCCTCAACAAATCCACTATCTCCAAATAATTCAGTCTTAAAAGTTTCAAATGTAAATTCCAAGTCAGCCGGCGCACTGTAGCCGGCGTCCACGCATAAAATTAATAAGTCAAGGTCCGGGTGACCTTCTATTATTCTACATACAGTAAGTACATAGCTACGGACGGTAGCCTACAATTTTGGTAAAAGAAAAACGAAAAAGTTCTGGTCCACCTAAATGGCGAGTTGCACTCACCCCACAACAACAGGCATCCGGGGGCCAGCTAACCATACTGTTAAATCATCCACGTAATGGGAGAACGATATTCCCTGCGGCAGGGAATCTATTATGCCACTGATGGCAACAGCAAACAAGAGAACACTTAACACACTCCTCTGTGGTATACCTTCTTTCTAAATTCGAGGGACAGAGACTGAGGTACTCACACGGACCTGAAACCTGCGGTTAGACAAGAAATCACTAGGTAACAATGGCAGACGGTCACGCAGCCCAACACTGTAGAAATAACTCATAATGCTTTAGCGCCACGCCGTATCATATGCATTTTACAAGGCAAAAAATACAGCCACTACATGCTGTCTTGACGGAAAACCTCAGATTGCTGACGCATGCCTGAGGAGGTTGTCTGTTGTACATCTTTCGAGGCCCCTTCTGTGATGGTGAGAAGAATCATTCTTCCCTAAATACCACACAAGCCTCACTCTAAACATCTCAAACAGTCTGCATATGCAAGATGTCAAACAAATGTGATGATAATTATACACATTAGAATAAACGTTGCTTGGCTTAGGAATGGGGAGGACCATACCCATATACCAATTGGTGGGTACTGTACTTCATCCCATACCATATTATAAACATCTTAAAAAGAGAGAACCATTATACGGGAAATGGCGAATCATGGCATAAGGAATGTCACCAGGTCCAAAAGCAGTCACCACACGCGAGAGAGAGAGAGAGAGAGAGAGAGAGAGAGAGAGAGAGAGAGAGAGAGAGAGATGCAAAACAAAACCAATGAATATAAATGGACTGATAGCTTAGACTGCAAGGAGAAAAAGCAGGACCGAGAGAATGAATAGCCTACAACAGACGCGGAACGGATCTCCAGCGTAAGCAATGAAACAGACGCAGCCCTACAAATTTACTTCAGTCAAAGAAACCGATAAAGAACTAAGCCTCAGTGGAAAAAAAAAAAAAAAAAAAAACAGACAGCCCCACACGCAAGTTAATCATAAAAACAGACGTACAACAAACTCCAAAGTAAGCAGAGAAACATGTATGCGAACAGCACACAAGACATGTAAAACTGACGTAATGCCAGAGATCAACGTCACGGAAAAAAATAGCCTCAGACCAAACCCACAGATGTAAACCGGGAAACAGACGTGGCCCATGTAAACAGTGAAACAGACGTGGCCCCACTTATCCGCGCCACTGAAACAAACGCAGACCAAAACATGAGGGAAACCAAAGAAACAGACGGTTCTACTCCAAACCAGTCCCCATCCCCTTGCCTCCCCATCCCCTATCCCCACGAGAAACGGCTGGACAAAAGGTGCTGACAAATCCCTCAGCCTGTTAGGGATTTACCTGACAAAATCCAGCCACGACCCCTCTATTTTTTTCATTTTTCCACTTTTTTCCCCCCAAACTCGCCTTCAATGCCCGTTTTCTGTCGCCATTTTTTATACGTCTATCTCATTTCCTGGTGGTCGGGTTATGGCGTTTTTATTCCATGTATTTTTTGGCCATTTTTTACGCTCATATTTCCTGTATGCAGGCTATTCAACTTCCATATTTTTTTTATTTTTATTAACTGAAAACTCATGACCGTTGCGGTGCCAGTTTCTTTTTTTTTTCTTTTACTTTTCATGGTTTTCAAAATCAAATTGGCTTCCCTAAATTTTTATCACTGGTATACGGCAAAAGAATACATACGATTTTTAGATTAATTTTTCCTACTGACAGACAGGCAATCTGAGTTCATCCAGGGGGACGCCACACAAACTCTACCAAAACTGTATCACAACTCCCTCCATTCCACGCCGCCCTCACATTATATTCTTCCTTTTTTCTTTTCTTCATTCCACTTCCTTCTTGGCGTTTCCCTCCTCGTCCTCCCATCACCACCTACCCCCCTTCCACGTCAAGCTGCCCTTCCTCTACTCCCTTTTACCGTTTTTGATTTGTCTCCCATACTTCCGATCAACTTCTGTCCCATGTGTTCACGATGGTTTCTGTGTATACCTCTCTGCTTTTATTCTTTTTAAAGTGTGTGACTCTGGGCATAGGCTTCACAATTTGTTCCCAAGACCCAGTATTCCTCGTACACCTCCACCTGTCACCACTTCTATCACCACTTCAGCGCTAACACCTACCGTCCATAATGAATACATGCCAGGGCTGTCTCAAACAGGACTTCTGTACTGGTATCAGCGAGGATATTTTTACATGTCGGCGGGTCTTCTGGTAGATCAGTTAAGTCTGCTATATGTCATTCAAATCCTTAAACTGTTCCCTGCCCCAGCCAGGATTCGAACCTGGGCCCATTAATACTTCATACCACCTCTCTACAGTCTGAACCACTGCCTCCACAAAATATTAACAAAATAATATGCGCAAAGTATCTCACGACTGTCTAATCCGATCTGAATCAAAATTGTAACTCATACTGTACTTGGGTTTGGGATGAAGTGATGCGATTTTGATGCAGTTGGATCAAAGGTCAAGGTCAGGGATAAGGTCAAAGTTTGGGCGTGGCGTCGTTGTGTTCTGAGCTCCCTTTCTAGTTATTCTCCTTGTCAGTCTTCCTTCTCATTCTCCGTCTTACTCTCCTCGTCGTCCCAATATCAATATTTTCCCTGTTATCCTTCCACATCGTTCTCGGTCTGTCTCTCCGCATGTCTCATCATCTTGGCCTCTTGGCTTGCAGTTTTTCTTTCACGACACGTTTTCGGTCTTTCCTCCTCCTGCCACTCTGCTTCGCTTCAATATCCTCCTTGTTATTCTTTCATCTCCTAATCGTTCCTCCTCCGCCCACTCCTCCATTAGGTTTTATCCAGTTATCCATCCACCTCATTTTCAGTCTTCCTCTCCTCCTGTCATCGTCATCCCTCCACTCTACAACATGTATTCCACTCCATCACTCCACCTCGTTCTCGGTCTCCCTCTCCTCGTCCTCTTCCTCCTGAACTCCACTTTATCACTCCACTTCGTCCTCCATCTTGGTATTCTGCCGGCAACTCCACTTTTATACTCCTTTTATCATCCTCGCACCTCGTTCTCGCTCCTCCTCTCCCCATTCTCACGACAACTTGGCTTTTATGCTGTTTTTCTTTGTCCTTCCACATCCTCTCGCTCCTCCTCTCCTGCCTCTTCCAGTAACTGTTCTCTTATCCGTCTGTTGTGTGCCATCACCCCGTCCCAGGTGAACCACAGAATCGGGCTTTAGTATTCAAAGGGGTACAATGGAGCATAAGGGACAGCAAACACCAACACACTTAGCGGTCCTTTCGGGGTTGTTTGTCATAGAGTTTGACATCTAATTTTATGAGCTGCAGGTAAAGATAGGAAAGCATGACTGCCCCCTCACCCACCAGTATGAATCCCTCTCCCATGCTGGCCAGGAACGTATTATATAACGATGAGGTGTATGCAGTGATGGCAGTGCGAAAGTGAACGGCAAAGTGCTATACAGGCAAGTTTTGTGTGTGTCAGAGTTTGTATAAGTGTCCTCCGCATCAACATATACTAGTGTATGACGGCACAGCCACCACCATCCACTACAAATGTCCACCACAGAAATTAACGGCTATGCAGATTACGGAGGGGAACTCAGTAGCCCATGAGCCATCGTATTCACCGTATACACTTCCACCCAATTTCCAGCTTCCCCCTCATTTCACCAGTCATCAGATATATTTTAAATATATCCTATCTCTCCAATATCAGAGTATAAAGAATACCCTATCTCTCCGCCCTGACAGAAAATGACCCTCCCTGCTTTTTTTTTTTCCTATCTACTGGAACCGCGTCTTATCTGATCCCTCTGACGCATTACCACTCACCCCACACACACCACCATTCACTACCACACACTCTTTTACAGTTTTACCTCAGCCTAGTCTACAATTAACTCCCTTCATTATGACCAAGGCTCTTATACTGTATTCTTGCTTCCGCCGGACGATTTCTCTCATCCAGACAAAATCATTTCGCATCAGCCTCGATAATATACGCTGCATCAGAACATTCTTATCAGTGATGTGGTCAGCGGCCTCATCGCGATGACGTACTTTTTACCTAATTATCGCAGCCTCCAGACGATTTAAATCATCACATCTGGGGATTTTTTTTCGATCTGAAGAGGACAGACGTACAGCCGACGGCAGAAACTCGCTTCAAGAGTTTCTGTACGACAGGAGCCTGCAAGTCTGCAAGAAATTTAATCCAGTCCATGAATACTTGTCATATATGGCTATTTAATGTAAGCCAGTTCATAAATACAGTGGTAGTTATAATTATATGGTTATTTAATGCATATTCGTCAACTCTGCCTCACAGTGACGCCAGATCACACGCTATATCATACACGTTAAACCCTATGCAAATTTCTGCTGTCGACAGTAAAGTACTTCTCAGTAACCCCTTCGCTACGAGAGGTCTTTGCCAAGGTGAGTAAAATCGTCTGGTGGTTGTCAGATTAAAGTGAATTACGTCATCGGACCAAGGGTTAATGAAAGCCTTTATATCAGCTACTATGCTTCCCTTCACCTGAATGAAATCGCACATTGTTTGCCTCAATAAAACACCTAATTACAGTTGCGAGTTGCCGACTGCCGAGCTAATGAGGCGATATTCCAGTCCAGTTTGTTACAGGTGACTGATTTGGCAAAATCACAAAGTCCTGACACGGTTTCCACACGGTTTAACCCCTTCAGTCCAGTGACGTATGTTCCAGCTTATTCTGTGGTGTGGACACTGGGGAAACAAAGCGAACCAACATTCTGGCTGCCAACTGCCTACTTTTTCCATTATATCACGGGTGACGTCACACGATTTTATCATGTTCAAGACAAATTTAGCCTACCCAAAAATGTAAAAAACTATAGCTTTTTACCTTAAGGTCGAGAATAAACAAATTAATGTTACGTGGTCATATGGAGAGAGTGGGGAATGAAAGACTGCCAAGGAAAGCTGTTTGAGATGAGGGGGGAATGAGAATGGGGAGACCGGGGATGAGACGGAGGGGTGGGGTGGGGAGGAATACAGTCCAGGGTGAAGAGAAAGCAAAAGAAGGACCGGGTGACATGAGGGCCATTCGTTTCTGAGCACGCCTTCCACGATTACGGCGTACACAACTCATGACTGTATTCACCTCATGGAAGCAAACCCCAGCCAATGGGTTAATGAAGGACTGAAATGGATGCAGAATACATGGAGGTACACATGTCAGGAAGACGACCACCACCACGATGATGATGATGTAAGAAACGAATTACACCGTCTTTTAACCTTCACTCCAATGTTAGCATATATATATATTTTTTTATCAGACTCTTCTTTAACGTTTTTATTTTAGTATTAATTTCTTGCTGGGAAGGGGTTATTAAAGGTTACAACTAACTATTTCAGATCGAATACTCTTCTCTAAGTTTCCATGTGAGGCTGTCGTGTCTCCCTCTCAATCGTCTGGAGTTAACTGTGATAGTATACTAAGATCGTAACCACTCTCCCTTCGCTATTTGTTCTGCAAGTTACACTTCAGTATCCTCCAATATCCTCCTGCAGGCCACTTCTCGATATAAAACGGTATAAACAACACAAAACAGAACAGTTAGGTGTTCCAAGCAAAATACACCGCCAGGGAAATGGTAACACTAATCCTCCCTTGCACACTACAATTTGCCTCCTCGAGCTGTCCCAAACAAGAGAGGGGTGAAAGAAACAGCCTGGACACCCTACGGACAGAAACAAAATCCGCAATGGCAGTGAATGGGATAACAGTGTGGCAAGGTGCAGTATCCCACAGGTGCAGTGAACGAGACGTAACGGAGATGAAGCCGTGTGTGGAGGGCAGGCCTGCTGGGGTGGAGCTGAGAATTTGCAAGGATTGAATGTACGGACCATTTCATCGGGCTTTCCCTTCATACCCCCTCCTGCCTTGTGTTCGCATTTATCTAATTCTGTACCCTACCTGACCAATTCACAGACAGGCGGAATACGCTGACGATCATGGTGGTAATAGCTTAATATGTGAACTAAGCCCAAAGCTTAAATTATCAAAACAAATATAGATACGCATAGTTTTCTTTCCGGCAAAATCAGCATAACGACCAATATCATTCATCGTCGTCATCATCACCATTATCATCATCATTCTAACCCATTTACCATTTGTTGGAGAGGCGGGAAGTTCGGGAAATAAGAACAGGAAAGCAGAAATGTAGAATTATGCATTGAATGCCCCACGCAATGTGCTACTCACCCAGTCACCCAACCACTTAACATTTAGGCCTTCAAAATATCTCAAACCATCCCAAAGACCAAACGTGCCACACAAACCATGCCCCATAATACGCATGGGATACAAGCCACTCCGTTCACTGCTAAGCTAAAAAAATAAAACAAAAATAGTGCAACCCTTAATATGCGCAACTGTATATTTTTCATCCATCCACTTGTTTTTTGTCAATTCCCGTGCCTATCAACTTCCATACTTCGCTTATTCACTTAAAATATCAGTCCAACTTCTTCCTGAACTTTCACGTCTCTAATCCTCACACTCACTCGTACTGTTGAACCCCCTTTTCATCTGTCACCACTGTGCACACATCCACCCTTCATATGACCCTACCACCTAAACACACTCTTCTGCCCTCTCATCCATACATTTCCTTGCCAAACATCTTTCTCCAATCTCTGAATTTATTTTCCCTTGCATACGAGATAAATCCCTTAACAATCTCATTTCCGCGGCTGTCCCTCTTAATTTCTGATACTCACGTTAGTACCAAGGTGTTACTTTAATCTGGCCACAAACATACCTTCATTCAGTCCTCCTACAGCTTCTATACTCAATACCTCCTTGGGTCGTGTTCTAAGAGGCTTTGGAGATTTTGTAACACCTCTTCCCTGACGACTTTGCAAATTACACCTTAATATCCTGTTGTATGTTACTGATGCAAAGTACGTTGGTGACATAAAAAAAACATAGCAGAAAAAGTTAACCTGTTCAGTGCAAAATGAATCGCAAAGGAGTAGGACCTACGAAGCCTTCTGTGCTAAATAAGATGCGGTCTTATTCAACACCAGGGCCTTCATACAGCATCACCCACTTTTTCTTCCTTGGGCCATTCTACTCATCATTTTATTCCACATTTTCGACACCTCTCACGCCTACTATTATTATTTTTGTTCAACCTCATATGGTCAGCGGTGCCAAAAACGTACAGAATGAACACAAAAGTCACCCATTTCACGGCCAAGCCTCGTATGGTCAATGGCGCCCAAAGCGCAGTCAAAACACAAACAAGGGCATATTTTTCCTTGCGGCAATACCAGTACAAATGCTATACACCACCGCCAACTGCTCCCGCCCTACCGCTACAACATCCGATATGGAATGGAACCCAGTGTACGGAAGGAAAACAAAAATAAAAATACTTCTCTTTCCGCCATTACCAACACTACAACAACAACAAAGAACCACTACGATATTACAACCATTATAACTGCATACATAATAAGAGAGTTGTTTACACCAGGATAGGGTTCATAAGGAAATGCAGCCAGAAATGTAAACAAACAAACAACTAACCTCCCATCATTTCTATTAGTAAATCTATAACAGTGAATAAAAGCCAAAACATACACATAAAACTCATAAAAAATCTACGTCTCCCCCAACAAAACAAATACTAAACAATTATCACTTGTCCTCCTCTCCTCAGCTTCTATTCTAAGCACCGGCTACCTCTGTAAATGAATGAAGACCCACAAACTATATATTACCTACAAAGTCTCTCTTGACAACTATACTGACACAAATACTACACTAGAATAATTACTACTGCATAATCATCATCATCATCATCATCGTCCTGTTTATTATAGGTCTTGGCATACATTAACGAAGGACATCTCCAAAATGTATGTTAAACAGTATTTCTCTCCTCCCAGCACTACCAACACATGTCATGCTCTCATTATAAGCATATCTATCTATCTGTTTATCTGTCTATCTATATAAATGTAACAACAAACAAAATATCTCTTTGGCCAGCATCACCAACACATGTATCCCCAGTTCAATAATAATATCATTAAGAAATTTATAAAACTGAAACCTTAACACACACACACACACACACACACACACACACACACACACACACACACACACACACACACACACACGTACGTACGTACAAAAATATGTAAAACATCTTTCTGGCCTGCACTCACAAAGATATATAGCATACTATTTCATACGTCTAAAAATGCACACACGCAAGAAAAAGCAAACTATTTCTTCTGTCAGTGCAACACATTCAGTATACTAGGCCACAGGTATACATGAAAAAAGAGAAATGAATATATATAAAAACCAGAATCTCTCCCCTGCACTAGCAACACAAATACAAGTAGAATGGTGAAATCCCATGAAAATCGGATATCGGGAACCCATGCGGACCCCGACAGAAAATACATAGATTCTTTCACATATATTCTTTCACATATATTCCCTAACCTACATCCTGCCGCGCCATATACATTTATACATACATTTTTTTTATTTCAATTTAAACTCTTCCGTGTGGGATTTGCATAATGTGATCTTGGCAAATTCTTGGCGGTAAGACTGGCGAAACCTTTTTCAAAATTTACGTGGGCATTATTTGATCTTAATGGAATTGCACAAATGGTTTCCTGAGGTGCATGAATAATTAATAATAGCACAGGATAACCACAATTTTCTTACAGTTCATTGCTCTTCACAAATGTATTTCACATTATTTTGGTATAAAAATAGGTTATGTTTAAGCTAGATTAATCCTTTCAACCTGAGGACGTTATTTTTTGCTTTATTTTTTCTGTTGTTACATGATTTTATTCAGTACAGGAGCCTTAGGTGTTCAGATGGTAACGTGTGCGCCTACCAAGTCGCCTCTCATACCCCCAGGGGGCGGTCAGTTATGAGGTTGCAGTAGTATGTCTTTCCATATTTCGTATGTTCGCATCGTGTCGAGGTGTTTCAAAGACATAAATACTTTCACCCATACACATCTCCATTATAACACAATTTCCACATACACTTTCTCACAGTACTTTCCAAATGCCTTCCACAGCCACACCTTAGCGTGAAGCACTGGGTGGGCGAGTAATTTCTCCAGCAGCTGACAGTGGTGTTCCTCGGCCCTATAGATCAACTGCCCTTCAGGATCCGTAAAACACGACTTAAACATTTATAGTATAGCTGCTCGCCAGTGTCAGGCGGCTAAAAGCCGGCCACTACAATACATTCACACTCAGTTTAAGGAAGTACACGGAGGTAATACAGCTAAATCTAACCCATCCAGTTCAGAAAACTCTCTCGAGCTCCATAAAATCGTCTGGAGATAAGCAAGGATAAAAAAACAAAATACGCCACCATACTGAAGGATTTAATTTTTATAATTAAGATTGACTAATTTACCACTTCAGCTTTTAACAGACTTTCAGATATCAACAAATTTTTCCTCCATGCAACAATATTTATTTCTGAAGGTCAAAGATTAAAGTCACGGGCATATTAATACTCCGCGAGAAAAGAAAAACCTATTCCAGTTAAAATCTTCTCCACTTCAATTCTCTTGGGATCACGTACATAATTTTTCCAGTCCTCTATATTTCATGGTTTTGACTCTTTCAGTACGAGCATTTTTGTTTTTAACCTTTGCTATATGCAGGTAATACTGTCAGGAGCACACATACATTTTTCGAACTGGAAGGGTCAGGTACAGCCTTGATTAACCTCCACACTTTGACGCTTTCCTAAGTTTGTTAAAATCGTCTGGTGGTAGCAACGTGACTATACGAAATTCATCCTCGGGCTACGGGGGATCACCAATATAACTCGCGCTGTCCGAATTCTTCGGGGTTGAGTCGTATCCTATATGGCTTAAGCGAGTTCCTGATACCACTTCCTTGGCGATTTATTCTGGATATTACACCTCAATATCCTCTTGTATATTACTGGTGCAAGCTATGTCGTTATAAAAACAAAATAAGTAGCATCTAAGAGAATGCTAAAGTATACCATGCAAAATTAACAGCTAAGGAAGACGCTACAAAGCCTCCAACTCCATCCACCATTTGGCCCTTTGTGTGTCAGTGTTCTTTCTCTCTCTTATGTTACCTCTCCCGTGTTCTCGCCATCGTATCTTTAACAGCAAATATAAAACAGACATCGTAACCAACCTCTTAATTTCTCCTGGGATCACCTATATAATTTTTCCTGCCATCCATATTCCACGGTGTTATTGCCCCTCGCACGCACTACCACTGATGGCGATCTGGTTTGTACGGCGTGAGTGTGTTTGCTGTGTGAACAGTGAACCCAATTTTTATTCGACTTGTATCACACCTGGTGTAAGGAATGAAGGTCAGTTGAGTGGTTTATCTCTCTCTCTCTCTCCAGAACAATAGGTCAAAGTTCACGAGCAACAGGCGAAGTCAACTGCTGTAATCCGATTTCAACTAAACTTGGTGGAAGGCATGAGGGTCGGGCAGGGATGAAGCAAGAGTGATTCGATTTTTGGAAAATCTGTAAAAGGTAAAGGTTACTGGAAAAAGACAAAGGGGGAGCCCTATTAAATCAAACCCTTTTAATTTGATTTTGACGAAATCAGAGGCAGGCTTTAGGGTTAGCAAAAAGTGAAGTGATTCGAGATACAAGTACAAACATCAAGGTTAACCAAGTCTTGGCTCGATCTGGACTATACTTGGTAGAATGGCTGAGGGTTGGGCAAGGAAGAAGTATTTCGATTTTAAGAACAATCGGTCGAAGGTCAAGGTCACTGAGGTGGCCAAAGCCAGGCGCTGCATTCTTTGAGTGTTCCATCTTATCATTTTATTAGTTACGTCCTACCCCGTTTTTTTCCCTTGTATGCAACAATCAGTAAAAATAAAGACATCATCGTAGTGAAGATGTCAGTTTCTTTGCGACCACCTGCCTAATTTTGTTGTCCTTTATCCTATACAGCACTAGTGTATTTGCCAATTATCCCTCGTTCTGGTGCATTTACTCTCCCGTTCCTTGGCCGTCGTCTACAACAAACATAAAATATCATAAAGGCAGTGTAGTGAAGCGGTTAATTTCTCTTGGGATCACGCGCTATATATTATCCTGTCCTCCATATTCCATCGTGCTGACGCCTTTACTCCCATGACACATTTTTAATTTATTCATGTTACCTTCTGGTGAATTTTAAGCTCAGGGAGAAATCAGGTTGCTAGGAGGATAAATGAAGACTGTAATTCCTTCACTATATTTTCTCCACAAAGTTAACTTAAACCGTCAGTGCGGCAAGAAAAAACTAAGAAAGATACATTATATGATTATATTTTTTCCCCGTCTTCTCTCATATTCTTGCTTTCGTGTCATCAACGACCAGTATAGGAACAAGAAGACATCACTGAAATTTCTCTTGGGATCACGTTAATAATTTTTGCTCTCCTTCACACTCCACGGTAGTAGTAGTATTTTTGCAATTTCCTCTCGTTCTTCCATTATTTCCTTTCTCGTTTTCTTGCCTTCATGTCTTCAGCAGCAAGTATTCTCCTTTCTGCCTGCCCTCGTTTAACCTAAGTGGCCCCGGTGGAGAAGGGAGCCGTTGTGGTAAAAGGCGGGAGTGGCCATCAAGGTTAGCAAGTGACGCAGATGTTTGTTTACAAGTCCCTTACGCTCGCTCAGGGGCGCAAGATGGCCGCCGTTCCCGCCAAATTCTTGTTTCCGCGGTAACCAACCCCAAAAGTCGCTTACCATGAATATTCTCCTCTGGACTTGAACCCCCTCCCCCTTGGAACCACCCAGAAAGCATAATATTCCTGGGCATGAAATGGTTGACTGATTTTGAGGCTCGCATAAGACATAATTGCTAAGTAAAACAATGGTTGGCTGACTTCTGTTGAAAGTCTCTTAGGCTCACTCAGGGGCGCAAAATGGCCTCCCTGTCGCCCGCCAAATTCCAGTTTCCCCAGCAACCCAACGCGTACTCGCCTCCCGTGAATATTCTCGCTGTTTCTCGGCCTGGATCCCGCTGATGGCGTAATTTCCAGGTTAAATCATGGTTGGGTGACTTAATAGGACGAGGGGAGAGCCAGGAGGAAGGAAGCAGCAAGGGGAGAAGAGGAGGGGAGAGGAGATGAATTGCGCGCGCTTAAAACCATCACAATAAATCTGTCCTTCCCTTCTACCCCAATTTCGCCTGAATTTCCTTACACGTGGCATAATTTCTCCACTCTTTCCGCCTCCTCGATGATTAGCACATAACTTTCACAAGGAAAAAAAAAACTCCTCGATACAACTCTCGCAATATTTTCGAACTCTTAATATATTCCTTAGTTGACATAAATTACTTCTTGCTGTGCCTAATTTTGTTTATAAATTAATTAGCCCACTGCAAGCTGTGAGGATAAACTAATATTATGTGAACAATTTACACGCAATCAATCTATCGAGAGCCCGACGCCTAATTTTAGAGTCCATCCCAAAACTCTATGCAGCTCTTATCACCACCCCGTCCACTTCCTCCCTCCAACAAAGCCTCCCCTCACACCACTTTATCCTTCCATCTCGTTCCACGTCTTCTCCTCATCCTCTCACGGCCTTGGCTTTTGTACAATTTCTCTGGCATTTCTAGGTTTTCCATTCCTCTGTCCCCAGTCGCCTTGGCTTTCATGCACATCTTCAAATAACCCTTCCTGTATGGTGATACTGGTTCTGTTAATGCTTCCTACCTTCAGACGATTCTCTTACACTTCATCGTACTGAAGGGGTTATGTAAGTGTACCCAACCCCTTCAGTTCGAAAACTCTGTCCTAAACTAAACCTACGTCATTCGAGTGGCGGTGATTCTAGGTCTTCCTCTCCTCATCCTCTCATCGCCTTAGCCTCTTCAGTACGATGACGTCTTCTTTTATTCTTGCTACTGCCAGACGATTTTATTCCTCTCTAAGAATACGCTTCAAACTCACGGGGTTTAATGCAGGCCTCAGTAACTCCTTCACTACCAGACGTCTCCCTAAGCTGAATAAAGCCGTCTGACTGACATGAAAATACAATATACTCTTATGTTACGCAAGGGATTAACTTCTACCCATTTTTTCTGGTCAGTTCACTCCTTTGCTTCCTGACGCCTTCTTTCACGACACCCTTCACTACCATGACGTCTTTGTTCACTTCCTTCCTGCCACCACTAAACTATTTCACCTAGATTAGGACTGACCCAAAGCTGAATAAAATGAAAAGTGGTACCAAGAAATCTCTCTCTCTCTCTCTCTCACACACACACACACACACACACACACACACACACACACACACACACACACACTCGCGACACACACACACACACACACTCGCGAAACGGTGTACTGCATCTTTTTTCATGAGTATGGAAACTGAATTAGTGTAGAGTTTAATAACCTACAACTGATGCTTCCCTTCCTCCTCTTCATTATGTGGGGACGCAGCCTGGCGAATTTGACCCCTTCGATACGATGCCCTCTTTTGTCCTCTATTTCCTGCAATTTCTTGACGGCTTTAATCAACGCACTTAGCCTAAACGAGACTTTTCGAAGACGAAGGGCTAGGATACAGCCTTCATTACCTTGCTCAGTGTTACAAGTTGGACGCCCACCATCCAGTTATTCGATGTAGTGGTGCCTTCGGGTGATTCTACAGCGAGTGACAAGCCAAATGGTTTCCTGTAAGCCATGAAACAATTTCTACGTTGGGTGGTGACCATCTAGCTAGATGATGCCTGGTGGCTTACTGGGTTAGGGCATTCCAACCGGATTGAGCCTGTAAGAGTTTATTTCGCGGGATGGTTGAAGTTCACTGCTCACTTGATTCCACTCAGCCGCTAGTGAGGCAGGCCACCTTCGTCTTAGATGCTGGGAATGGGGTGCCTAGCCGTGGGTTAGTATGCTCCTTATGGGGCAAAAAAAGGACCGAATGATAGATGGATTGGAAGAAAATACGTCTGTGGCAGCAAAAATTAGACATGGATGGCGTCATCGTGCAGAAACAGGTAATTAATAGCATTTTTTCCCAGGATCACCAGAATTGAGTTAATATAGCGGCCGTTCCCTCCTTTCATTAGTTTAGTGTAGGGAGGGGATCGTCAAGGTTAATAGGCTTTTCCCAACCCTCCCTTAATTCCCTTATCAATACTAGTTTATGTTGACCTTTACGTAAATTCCCTCCAGTTTATACGCAACGGTTAGGCTGGATGATGATTGTTTAAAAGTAAGGGTAACAATCAGTCCAGTATAATCCTATCCGTCGTGCAGGGGGCCGAGGCTAGGCTCCTTTACTACCATGACGGATTTTATACCTGTTCTTATTACACGTTTACTTCAGTCAGCTTAGGAAGGTTTGATGGCTATGTCAGGCCTAAAGGAGTGTGTGATGGTATAAGGTGTGTGAGAGAGCAAGGCAGGGATGTCTTGGAGGCGACTGAATTAACAAAGGATAGAAATGGATGTATAAGTATCTACGAAGATGGACGACATGAATTTTACACTCTTCTTTACCTTGGTGGCAGATGCAGTGACCAGCCTTTAGGTGTATGCTTTGGTGTATGTGTGTAGATAGAAGGTGTAAATGTACTGCTTATGAGGTGAGGGTGAGCAAGG
>JAGKTI010020234.1:0-16466 GCA_018397915.1 Birgus latro | reverse complement strand
ATATATATATATAAACACTTATTTGTAGTTTTCCTTATCTTCTATAGCTTGCCTAAAAATATTTTTTTCAACAAGCTTACTTCACGAAATGATTGTGGAATGCTTTTTGTGTTCTTTCTACCTTACCATAGCAATTAGTTCTTGTCATTATTGTTATTGTGCATTATTTATTTAACTGTATTATTTTGAAAATATATGAGTTCTTTAATAGGACCTAGAATGTGCATTATTGCATCAGAAAATATGAGTTCTTTATTACAATATTCTGGGCTGCACTAGTTGGGGGGAGGGGCCGGGGGTTGATATTATGGGGTCTGTCTAGCTTGCTGGCACTGTGCTGGACAGTTGAGCTTTAGTCAGTTAGCCACGAGTAACAAATGGGGTGAGTTGTATTTTTCGCCAGTAATCGGGCAGCATATCTGCAACCGAGTTTGTGAGTCAAACAGTGAGAGTAATCAGTGAATAATGGAGTAGTACCACAGTGAGGAAAAAAAAAAACTATACCCCTCTACGCCGGATGATTTTGGATTTGTTTCCCCTGGCTAAATGGGCCTAGTACATCAATATAAGATCCCTGGCACTAATAAAAGTAATCACCAAAACCAGAAAGTTGGTTGAATCGTGTCAGGTTTGTGCCACTTGACCTCTGATATCTTCAAGGTTACTGAGAGAGCAGAGTGACTGTGAGCCTATAAACGCTGTCACTCGCCTTCTGTGCTCCTAAATCATTGATGTAAGCATAGCGGAGAAATGTCTGAAGTTAGCAAGATACGTCATTAGCTTCCATTTTACTTCGGTTGCTTGCAGTGACTTCTCATTGCTGCAGGATGTAGATCTACGTCCTGGCGTTTTAGAATGGATGTAGATCTTCGTCCTGGCGTTTTAGAATGGGTGTAGATCTACGTCCTGGCGTTTTAGAATGGATGTAGATCTACGTCGCCAGCGCGGTGAGAGTTTGTCAGCCAATGAAAGAGGTGAATGAATAGTTGTGAGTGAAGGGCAGAGTTAACTTTGGAGAGTAAGGTCAGTGTTTTGCAAATGCACCTCAGCTGTGCTTAGAAGAATTATAACTCTGAAGCAATATTTGCCTTTGATTAACTGCCTGACCTGTCTACGTGTCGTTCTTGACATATCAGCAGAACCCCTACGATGTAACAATTGGTGTCAGGCGTGGAACGAATCCTATGGCTGTAAAAATTACTGTCAGGTGTCGAGATACGTTTTGAGAGATTGAGATACATGGACAGGTTTGAAAAATGGCGGACTTATCTCTTGCAGGTATACATGTAGTGTTGAAAGAGCATCATGAAGAACAAAAGAAAGGTATACACGCAGTGTTCAGAGTAGAGCAAAAAGAACGAAAAGAAACCCACCATGCAAGACTTTAGGAAGTGATATTTTGAAACAGACAGGAGTTTCACCAGCTGTAACAGGAGCTGCAGAATGGGATCGTCAAACTGAACCAACAATGAAAGGTGACATACAGCAAGGTTGAGGGAGTAAGTGGCCAAGTATGAGAAGTGAGGGAAGAGGATTCACGTATAATGGAGAATAAAGTAAGAAGAGGAATACAAGAAGTGAGTAATGAGGTAAAAGTCCTTGAACATTGCTTAGATAAGGGTCAGCACCCAGTACACCCCTTAGGTGCAAGTGACAGGTGCACAGAGGGGGATGGTGAGACTGAGGAAGTAGTATGTCCAATGGTCATTGATGCAGGATCTGAAAGGTAGCTGGAAGTGGTGGGTCACAGACAGCTTCCGGAGACTTTGAGGTAACTGTGGGGAGTTACAGGGCACTGCACTGGGTTTGGGGGACTGGTGGGTGTCAGGGTGTGGCAGAGCGGCAAGGAAGAGACCCTGGCCATGTCTGTTGCTGGCACTGGGAACCCTTGCATCTTGGGTTTGCAGTGCCCGGTTTCCTGCTTGACTTCCATTCAGTGCATAGCACCGTAACCATGGCATGACAAAACGGGATTTGATGGTGGGCAGGACCTTGGTTAACCCTGTGGGAGAGGAAGGACCCATAGTTATAGCCAACTTTTCACTTCATCCTAAGAAGATGCATCAGGGCATTCTTGTGGGACTGGGCCAAGAAGTCTACCAGGATCCGCCAAGTAGTGCATGCACGAGGAGTATATTTAAACCCCAGGAAGAAGTACCCGACCACTTGTGGGATCTGTTTGCCAGGAGTATTCTATGTCTTGAAAAGTCACAAGTGGAGCACTGAGGGGGCTCTTGGTGAACCATGCTGATGTATGGGATATCATGGACCTGGGAAGTGCTCATGGAGTGGAGCCAAGGACCTGCTGGGCACCAGAGATGAAAGAAGGGTCCAGGAGAATGACCAGATTTACAGCATTGGTGATCCTGCTCTTCATGCTGCGATACATATACAACAGAGGGGACGGTGATGACTGCTGTTCTAGAAGTTTATGTTGTACATATTGTATATAGGTAGACTTAAGGGTTGTGTTGAGGACGACACAGTTTTGATGGAGGTGCATGTTATGCTGGCATAACTAAGGTAGTGTTAGTATCTGGAAATGTGAGGAACATTCTGTGGATTTTGGCATGTGTTCTGTTTTCTTTCTATCTTACTTCGGCAGGTGTTCTGTTTTCTTTCTTATCGTAGGAATTAGTTCTTGTCATTAATGATTATTGTTTATTGTTTATTTAAGTATTACTGTGTGAGAAAACATGAGTTGTTTCCTAGGGTCTAGAATGTGCATATAGGGACAAATAATGGGAGTTCTTTACTAGAATGTTCTAGGCTGCACTACTAGGGAAAGCTGGAGGGTATGTTAGGAAGCCCACCTGGCTTGCTGTGAGTGTGACAGAAAGGTGAGTTTTAGTCAGTTAGCCACAAGTGGCAGATGGGGTAAATTGCGTTTTTTGCCAGTGATCAGACAGCTAGTGAGTCAAACACTTAGGGTAATCAGTGAAGGATGGAGTAGTTAAACCGAGAGTCGGTACGTGAGAGTCAGTCAGTCAGTGAATGAGTGAAAAACAGAGTTAACATGGTGGAATAAAGTCATTGTTCTGCAAATGTACCTTAGCTGTGCTTAGAAGAAATAAAACTCTGGAGCATTCACCTGCTTTGATTAACCGACTGACCCATTTATGTGTTATTCTTGACGTATCAGCGGAATCTCTACAGTATAACACAACCAAGCATTACATTCATAAACACATTCTCTTCATTTTTTTAAAAATTTCTCTATACCACTTCTTAAATTATTTATATAAAATTTACACTATATATAAGTTAAACTTCCCTGCATACCTACGAACTGTCAGGCTCGGGTGATGTGGACGAAAGAGTGATGAAGCATGAGCCCACGTGAGTGATGGGAAGGAGATGGGAGGTCATAAAGGGTGGCTGGCACACGCCATTTTACACTCTATGAAGTAACTCTTGCCCTTAGACATCGTCTCTCCCTCCAACTGATAATGATGAAACTTTCATCCCCCAAACTCTTCCAAATGAAGTATCACTCAACCTCTTGCCCGCACGAGTGGGAGGCAAGCAGGGGTGGAGGTGGCATAGGCCTAGGCCAGACAGCCGCTCACGGCGGCAAGTGAATCGGACTATGTGGATTCGGAAGACATCCCTCCAACCCCTCCTGATTCCCGTGAAAGACTAGCAGTGTTCTTAACACGCCTCCTACATCCTTCTGCCCCACACTGGGCACCACAGAAAATGAGCTGGAATTCGAACACTGGCGGGAAATGCAGAGTTTGTTAATGTTACATGACCTGCCCTAACCACCTGTTTCATGATGGTTATGGCCGTCATCTGAGGTTTAGGGGTAAAAAAATTACTGTACTGTCTTTCCGAATCGTTCCTCACTCCCACCGTCACATCTCTTTCTTAACTTCGGAGTCAGTTATATTATTCCGACGACATTAATAAAAAATAAAAAAAAATCATTTTGCAGGCATGGATATCCACGCTGGGTATTTCGCTGTTAAATGTTTCAAGACATCGAAAACGGTGGAAATTGCCATTACCACCATGTCTGATATTTTAGAACAGCTAAAAGTGTTTCAAATAAATGTTTTGAGTTTTTTTAAACATCAATGATCTGTTTTCAAGACAGCACCCCACTGTTTGACGACACCTTTACTGAATTTCTAGGACACCACTCTAGTGTTGCAAGTAGTTTTACATGATTTTCAAATCATCACTGTTGGGTGCTTTGGAATGTCACTGCAGTGTTTCAAGGCACTGTTACTTTATAAACACCAATACTGGCTGTTTGTAGCCACTGTCTCACTGTTTCAAAGCACTGTTATTAGATTAACAAAACACAAGTGCTGGGTATAAGATAATATCAAACCAGTGTTTTTACGTACTTTTTAAATTACGTCCTTGGTGAACTGAGTGAATTTTTCTTTTTAAATATTGGATTGAAACAGGGATGTGTCATGTCTGCACGATTGTTCAGTTTGTATATAGATGGTTTTATGAGTGAGATACATGGTAGGGCAGTGGATGCTGGAGCGGCTCTAATGAGTGAGGGCAGCGTTTGGAAACTTCCTGTATTGTTGTTTGCAGATGATACTGTATTGTTAAGTAAGACGAAGGTGGACTGCAAGGCTTGGTAAATGACTCTGTGAGTGTGTAAGAAGCGGAATCTAACGGTGAATATAGGGAAGAATAAAGTTGTGGTCTTCGAGATAAATTCATTAAATTATGGGAGAGGCGGTGGCTCGATCGGCAGAGTGGTGGTCTGCAGTCCTAAAGAGCCCCAGTTCAAATATCCTCTGAGGCAGGGAACAGTTTATGGATCTGTATTTCATAAAAAGAAAAGAAGACCTTACTGATCTACCATACGACCCGCCGACATGTAACACTCCCCCACTAATACCAATACACCAGTCCCGTATGAGACAGCCCTACCATGTATTCAGTATGGACGGTGGGTGTTAACGCCGAAGCTGTGATATGAGGAGATGTAGGAGGAATACTGGGCCTTGGAGGTATGCCCTGGGAATAAGCCCTGAAGCCTTTGCCCGGAGTCGGACACATAACATAAAAAGTCACTGAATGCACAGAGAGGCTGGATGATGAGATAATGGAAAATGTGAGTGCATTTAAGTACTCTGGCAGTGTGATGAGTAAGGATGGAAGTTGGACGATGAACTGCTTGAAAGGGTACAACAGGGAAGAAATGTTGCTAATTCATTAAAAGCAGTAATAAGAAATAGGGAAGTGAGCATGGAAGTAAAAATATCGTTGCAAGACAGTATTGTGATACCAACTCTAACGTAAGGAAGCGAAGTTTGGACATTGTCGGAATGACACAAGTCATTAGTGATAGCTGTGGAAATAAGTTATTTGATAGGAGCATGTGGGGTTACATGGAGAGACGGACTGACAAATGAAGAGATAAATGAACATTGTGGTATGGATGTGGATGTGATAGAAATCGTTAGAAGAAATACACTGAAGTGGTTTGGCCATGTGGAGAGGATGGCGAGTGAGAGACTAACGAGGAGAGTGTATGTGAGTGAGGTGAAGGGGGATGAGAGAGGGGGAGGCCGAGGATGAGATGGAGGGAAGGAGTGGAGAGGTGCTTGAGAGAGGGGTGTGTGAGATGGGGGGAGGGCAACGTAATGGCAGGGGACATGACGACATGAAGGTGATGTGTTTGTGGTCACCCCTCACGGGATTAAGCCCTCTGGATATACTGTAGATGGATAAGGTGACTCGAGAGGATGTGCAGTACCACACTTTCATTCAGTCTGGATTTAGACCTTCGAAACCCGTATTCCATTGTCAGTAACTCCAATATTATGTAGTTCCGGATCTCTCTTTTATACTGTACTTGTTACCAAAAGCCTTTATTCAGCTTAGGGACAGCTTTGCCACCATTAGATGTCTCTCCTAACAAGAATAATGTCGTCTGGCGGTGGCAAGCTGGCAAAACTGAAAAAAGAGTTACTGAAGAGGGTAGGCTAAGCACTGGAATGAAAAGGAATGTCTGAATATTGTTTGCTAAAGATTTACATGGCTCAGTAAGGTGCACGACAGTGTGAGGAAGAACGCAAATCGATGTTAAATCTACGAGAGCATACAGGGATGTCAGGTTAGGAACTCATATGGTACTGAGTTGTGTATGATCGTTGATGCTGACCATATGTTTTATTGCCTTTTGCATGACAGATTTCATAGTACTTCATCCTTACTGACTGTTTTCACCTCAAGTCTTTCACAGGCCTTAAAAACAGTTCAAGCAGATGCATTAAGGAATCTAAAGTTAAAAAAAAATATGCTCACCAATGAATGAATGATGGCGAATAGCAATGAGATTGGAAAACGAAGAAAAAGATTAATACAGTATATACACACAAAAATATGAAAACTAAGAAGATGAGATATAATAGTGTACATCATGGGTATAGCCAGTATTCAGACTGAACGTGGGTCATTATTGCTGAAAAATCAGTTTTTGTTATGTTACACTTTCCTTGACAGTCGACTAGTAATAGTGCAGTTTTCATTCAGGTCCCCAATCATACTGATAAATCAACAGGCACAAGAGGGAAACGTGCAAAAAATTGAAAAAGATGCTGATTGAGGAAGGTATGTGGTGGGAAGATTTAGTGATATGTAATATGATGTCTTAAGTGAAGGTGGACGAGGGGTGGGTGTTCGCTGTTGCTTGGTAAGGCTTGATTGTTCCTAAGGCACTTCATAATCTCGAGTTGTATCGCTGTTTTGCCTTTTAATCCGTGGATGAATGGATATTTCCCTACTCACTCGTGCATGACTGGGGTCAAACTGGCCCCAGCGGTATTTTACTGATATCTGGCTGAATTACAGAGGTTGATTTTCTCATGTTCTATCCTCAGTATAACCAGGAATTATTTGCAGTTTAGAATCACCGTATAAGAAATTTATATGAATATATAATTTTTACTTCAACCTACAGAAATCAAAGAGACCACTCCAGCATTCATCAACACAAAAACTCTAGTAGGAAGTGTATCTTTATACGCCTGTTCACGACATATGAATTTGCTGCACACTGCACACATCTGGCTGCTTTTCTTGTCCTTGATTCGTGGACAAAACACACTTCTGAATTTTTTTCTGCCAATCTTGGATGGATCCTGACCGCTTGAGGCCTCCGGTTGCCATGTCCTTCAAACACGATATGATTCACTCAGCTTCATTCCCAATTCAGCGAGAAATATACGGTGTGCATGACTTTTGTTCTACATGTACGATGGGAAAACTATGTACAGTACGAAGGCATTTTAGCAGGCAAGTTCAAGCAAACTGCACCACACTATCTCATGCAATCGATTACTCCTGTATTTTACACAATCGGTACCAACCCACTAGTCCAAACAATCAACCCCACCTTAGGTGGTGGAGTTGTAGTGGATCACCTCGGATTCCTTCTTTGGCTTGTCCACCACGGCTGGCGACTACTGCTCAGTAGACAACACAAATACATTTTTGTTCTGCTTGGCCTTATAGGATACAAGTTATATCTGGTCTTTGGTGTACAAAAACGTACTGCTGTACAGTTCGCGTTGTTGTGCATTGCACAGCTCTTTTGGAACTTCTCTTCGGTTTTGACGTATTTTCGCCACCAAGAACGGAGACTTCGCAGAAAATTCTCTGGTCAATTTGATGCTGGCAAAAAAAAATTCGGTAGTTATGTTTCTTCCCGAGTTATGCATAGGTTTTGATACATTCATCACGACGTGTGTCCCTAGTTCGTGGGTTCTTTCTTCTTGTCATCCTGTGTACATCATAATGCTGGATACACGATTTGTTTTTGCATCAGCATGAATCCAACACTTGGGTTAATATTTGGTCGGTTTGGACGGCATGTTCTGTATTTTTTTTTTATGTGTCCGACTCTGGGCATAGGCTTTACAGCCTGCTATCAAGGCCCAGCAGTCCCCCTACATACCATACACCTCTACATGTCACCACTTCGGCGCTAATACCCACCGTCCATATTGAATACATGCTAGGCCTGTCTCATACAGGACTGGTGTATTGGTATTAGCGGGGGTATTTTTACGACATGTCAGCAGGTCTTCTGGTAGATCAGTAAAGCTTGATTTTAATGAAATTCAAATCCTTAAACTGTTCCCTGCCCCAGCCGGGATTTGAACTTGGGTCCGTGGGACTGCAAGCCGCCACTCTACAGATTGAGCCACCGCCTCTCTGAAGGGGTACAGCTGCTCGTCCACAGTGACACATTCAGTTTGCCAATAGCACAATTGGGAATAGTGCATAAACCCATCTAGAAGAAGATGCATAGCCACTAATATGTCCGAGACTAGTCGGCTGTTTAGGGTAGCAAGGTTGTTGAATCGCAGGTGGCAGCGAATTTCTTCAAAGAAATTAACTGGCATTGTCTTCGAGATAATGTGTGCCTACAGATGAGTTCCATGGATAACACAGACTGGTTCTTGCTTTTGTACACACATCTTAGTATACGTATCCCAATTTACACCCTCAGTTCAACTTTTGAGATACGTTTCCAAGAACCTGCTTTCACTCGTTTCAGGTTTTTTTTTTCTTAGTATATTTCATACATCACAGTATCAAAAACAGATCGAATGTTGATAATGGGTTTTCAGTGATCCTCTGAGCACTATACCCAGTGATTCCAACTCTTTCCTGCATTACATTCAGCGACTGTCGTCGCAACCCAAAGCAGACTAGGTAGTAGTCATATTCCATTTTTCACCTGAAGGAGCAGTGAAGACAATTAATGGAGTGTACCTGGTGGATGCTTGTTTTTTTTTTCATTTGATGATTCTTTTGATTCTTCACAGGAACAACAAATTCATCATCACTGATATCTTCATCACTCTCTTCTGAATCAGAAGCGTGTGTGATACTTCGTACTGTAGCACCAGCTGTAATTCTTTGTCTAGCCACAGTAGTAGCAAATGACAGTGTCAATCTGTGCTGGAACTTTGCCTCTCTGAAGAATGCTGTACATGACGGCACACATCAGCTCTCATCGAATTCTGCCGTCCTTCATGTTACCATATCACTTTACCATGCAAGACGAGTCAAACAGTGCATACTCATATGACAGTGGGCCGTACCATAAAAACTAAACGCCAGTATTTCCGAATGTGAGAGTCTGACGTTCCCATATTTTGTACCATAAATAAATTTGCTGCTCACGCCAGACGTTCGTCTGCTGGTTATGGCGTAAAATAGTATTGGAATGTGACAGGAAGAAAAACGCCGCAAGAGACCCCCCTTTCGTGTAACAAATTTAAATAATCAAAAATACGATAGCCAGTTTTACAATTTATAAACACTGAATAATTCAGGAATGAATTTTTCTTTAGCAGGCTAAAATATATAAGAAAAACAAGGCTGTTCATAAAATTATACAAGAGTAAACGCTTCCGCAACGAATACGAGGAAACAAAAACTTCGATGATGATGATGTGGAGTGCGTAATTTTGGAGTTAGAATAAATTGTGCTTCCTGGCTTATTTCAGACTGCCAGTGTACTTTATGGGTTTTTGAAAACGGCAACTGTTTGAAAGTTTGTGTGCTAGCCAACTCATTGCTGTAGTTACCACGTTTGAGGGCAAACCAGTAAGCCGCTTCTAACCAACAGCCTTGTGGAACAATCTTGCCCATGAAAAATCATGAAATAAATGATGACTAAGAAAATGTACATGGAATATTAAATTAGGCAGAAATTACACATAGAGTTGGGTCAGTGTTGGTAAATGGTTAGTTAGATTTATTTTTCACTGGCTTTATAGATCTTCATACAGCAAAGTTACACAAATATTTAAAAAAAACAAAAAAAAAATCCTCAGTACCAACAAGTAGGTGCAATCACTTGAGTCCAATATTGAAAAATTTGCGCCAAAATTAATTGATGAGCAGATGTAGTTAAGGTGGTTAGTTTAGGTTACCAAATATGAGTGAACTGGTTGTATACCATTCCCGTTATATGTATGTATCATCCCCGTTATGTGTATGTATATATGCCCCCCCCACTATGTGCCCCCACTAAAACTGCTGACCTAATCAGCGCTCCCAGGCTCGAACAACCAACTAGAAGCAGATGTGCGCGTCAGTTCAGGGCTAACTTTCATACAGGCAACATCCTGTCTCCGTGTTCCCCAATTAAAGGCCTTAAATAGCTACTCCAGGACTTTCATTACATCATCAAGGGGTTGTGACCAACAGTTGGTTAGGATGCTGGCTGAAATGTTTACCTGTTTCCATCAAGCACTCAGATTTGAGCATAGGTGTGTTGGCTTTAAAGCATAATTTGTTAGTAAATGCATATTATTTCATGAGATTTACAGAGAAGAAAAAAAGTCCTGAGGCACCTCTACCCCAAGAGCTTTTCTTGCTTGTAAATATCACAAGCCTAAGGAAATGGCCTGTACCATGCATATATAAAATAAAAAAATAGTTAATCTGAATGAAATGACAGTTATTGTAGTGGAGGAGCAGGTGGATGTAGGAAGTTATTGTAGTGGAGGAGCAGGTGGATGGAGGAAAGGCATGGAATATTGGCGAACGTGGAAGGGTTAGAGAAAAGCATGAAAGTTGCAGTTAAGCAATGACTGACAAATAGAAAGTAATGAGATAAATATTTAGTGAAGGAGACAGACATCAAGCATATGACCAGTTTAGGAGAAAGCTAGGAAAACAGAACAGTAAACAGTCTGAAAATGTATAAAACAGAACTGCATGAAAGTACTATGGAGATGGAATGATTTCTGGGAAAAGAGGAAAAAGCATATCCAGCAGACTGGGACAGAAAAAGAAATACTGTACCAAGTACTATACCTACGGAAATCATTGCATACTGCTTGAAGGGAAAGGTAATAAAAAATGTGAATACCAGAGTAGTATAATTACTGAGCTAAATTTACTAGTAATACCTGAAGTAGGGAAGGTGACAATAATGTAGGGAAAAGAACAATAGCTACGTATATAGAAACTGAATGAACAACTGTTACAGTACACACATCTGAACTAATATTTTTCAGTATGGACTGCTGGTCATGGCTGGATGATAGGTGTGGATAGAAATTGCTTAAAATGGATGGGGGAATGTTATGCATCCCTCTTGTGTTGGTGCTGCAGTGAATGTAACCATTCAACCAGCTTTGTAAAGAAGCAAAGTAGTCTCCAATAACTCTGTATTTACATATTGCAACATAAATTTAGGAACACATGATATACTGCTGCATGAGTAGAGGTATACATAATCTGGATTAACTGCTGCATAATTCATGACTGATGAGCTGGCCGGAAACATGGAAATGTATGAAGTATGCAATTATACATTCACTTTGCTCATATAAATTCAAATCTGGATAATCTCAATAATTATTTCATGCAAATAACTGCAAAAGGAGGATAAATCATGATTCATTCTTAGCCAATACAGTACACTGGATCTTGCTTGTAACTGCATCCTCTTTATCCATTCTGCCAACATTTGTTACCAATTCTAGCTCATATATACTTATTTCCTACATAATAATAACAGTTTAGAATGGATTAGCAAAGTGCTTGGTTTATTAAACAGAAGAAACATTCAAAATTTGCGCACTTTTTAGTGCTCATGCAGCGCATTCTCGCCCAACCTAGCGACTGCCGTGTCATTCAAACGCCAGACCTGGGTTTTGCCAAGACTGACAGTCCAGATTTTTCATAGTAAGGATGACTGACGCTAAGGAACGTCTGACGACTGAACGTCGCCGATGGATCGCCTGAAATCTTGGTTTTCATAGTACGGCCCATTGTCTTGCAAATGACGATATTTGCCTTTACAAATGATGACATGATACATCGACCCATACATGGACGGTACAGGTTCTCGTCTTAACACACCCACGCCAACAGCGTGTGTATGGTTGTGTATGTATGTGTGTAATTATGGGTATGTGTGTGTTTGAATGTACGTGTGTGTGTTCGTGTGTGCACAGTGTGTGTGCATGAAAAGGTGCATGAATCTGACATGCATATACAGGCATTCTCCGCTATACTCGTA
This sequence comes from Birgus latro, assembly GCA_018397915.1. Taxonomy (NCBI): domain Eukaryota; kingdom Metazoa; phylum Arthropoda; class Malacostraca; order Decapoda; family Coenobitidae; genus Birgus; species Birgus latro. The sequence goes on along the minus strand of JAGKTI010020234.1, from coordinate 4,438 downwards.
TGATATCCCTTTATGTAATACTCCGCTTTAGTGATGAAAAAAAATAACACCCTTCCCCACCTATCGATGGCCAGTCCCCGGTTATCCGATGGGTTGTTTTGAATCACGAACTCCAGGCGGGCAGCTGTGCCCCGCAAGATGGCTGACTTTGTTTACATGTGTAGATGCGATCGCATAGCTCCAGCGGCACACCCATCACTGTCGTCTTGTGGCATGGGGTCCCACACTCACCATCGTTCTTTCTCCCAGTGTCAGTTGTTGAGTGAACACCACCCTTTCGCTTGCCTGTTCTACATCATGTTACATCACCATCTTGCTTTATCAACGTGCCATTGTTGAATGTAACTCTGTTCCTGCAGTGCTGGTGATCAGTGGAGTGTTATGTACTGTTATTTATTGTGTTTTTTTTGGGGGGGCAAAATAAGGTTATCATGTCTGGTAAGGATGCGCACATGGTTGTGGTAGTTGTAATAAGCGTGGTTCGAAGCGTGGTTCGAAGCGTCTGAAGGTACTGGTGGTGATGAGAAAGCTAAGCGGCAACGTAAAAGCATATTCATGGAAGTGAAGCTGGGTATTCTGAGGCGACATGATCAAGGCCAGGGCGCGTGTGCTATAGCCTCTGCTCTCCACCCTGAAATTTATTTTTGGGTTCAGATGAGTTATAAACTGCTTTTAGGGCTTAGTTTAGCATGTTTTAAAGCTATTTGGGGTTTAGATGAGCTAGAAACTTGTTTTTGGACTTATTTGGTTGGGTTTTGGACTTGGTGGGGAGGGGGGGGGATCCCAAGGCTCACAAACACATCCCTTTTCTTTCTATGTTATAACGTTCCCATTTAACGGTACCCTGGCTCAACGATGAGTTTTCTCAAATGCATCTCATCCCTATAACGAGGATGGCCTGTACATTTGCAAGAATTACCGAAGCATTTTAACATTAATACGAAGAGAAATATGGATAAAGCACTGGGGTCAGTTTCACCCCAGTCATGCAGATATGTATAAACATCGTGTATCCGTCAAACAAACGCAGTAAAAAACTTTATACTTTGCAAGATAATGCTCTATGCAATAATATTAAAAGTCACAGAAAGAAAAAGTCTAGTTGAAGGAAATAAAATTATCTGAGAAAAGCAACGTCGTGGGGTCACACAAACCCGGCCATGCATGTACGGGTTAACTATCATTGTAAAACATTAACTGCTTGTCGTGATACAAAATTAAATGTCCTTAAGGGCCTAGCGCGTACTACATGGGGAGCCAACAGGAAATCTTTATTAATGATGTACAAATCCCTCATTAGATTTAAGCTGGGCTGTAGTTCAGAGGTGTATGGATCAGCATCTGATGCCACACTGAGGAGGTTGGATGTATCAGAGAAGAAATGTTTGTGAATGTGTCCCGGGATCGTGAGGTGTACACGTGCAGCTCATATAGAAGAGGAGGCGAATGTACCTCCCCCAGGATTCTGCCAAGACTAATTACTATTTTCATCTTTTCATACAGCATCATGACCACCAGGAAAAGCGATATCAACAATGTGGCTGGTAACCCCGTTTGTCAGCACCATCTTATGAGAGGGGTTTGTTGGCCACTTGCTATGTGCCTCCACTTGTTGACTCATGGGCTTTGTGTGGGCCTCAATTACTGTGTTATGTGAGTGACTAAAAATATTGCGGCTTGGGAGCCACGCAACTTTGCTGTTGATTTTCCATGGCTCCCAGTACCGAAGGCCAAGGCGCCAGAGACCGAAGTCCACCACATATTTCGTACCATCATTGCGCGTCCTTTTGGGTCGCATAAATTGTACACCGATGGCTCCAAGTCAAGTGAATGTTTGGGTGCTAGTTTGTGATCGACTGAATGTACCCTCGGGTTTCGGTTGCTGGCTTATACATCTGTGTTTACTTCTGAACTTTTGCAATTGACAGATCCATAGGCTATGCTCCAAATTCTCGGCATGAGTCATTAGTCATATTTTTGAACACTAAGTCAGCCCTTCAGGCACTGATAAACCGTTATCATCCTAACCCTAGCTACCACAAAAACATAGGTGGTAAGGCCGTAATGAGATGCAAAAATCACTTTTTGGCAATTATTATGATTGCATGGATCCGAAGGTGATATTGTATTTTGTATAAATTTTCTCTATATTTTCTTCTTTTAAATTGTACAGTCATAAACAATGTAATACCGACAAGGGACCCTTACAGATGTGTACACGTGTAATAAGAAGTCCAGTTCATTTAGAGGGGATGACCTCCATGCCATCTATCATTACACCTGCTAACATGAATCCCTTAATACTATATTCATCGAACATTGAGTGTAACACCTACGCCCAACAACTGTTCTACGGGCTGAATATCTTCCCCTTGAGCTTAAACCAAACGATCTCAAAATCTTACCTGAGGCTTGACACCAGTAAGGGTTATCGCCTAAGCCATGTTTGATCCAAAATAATATCAACACTGTTTGTGAGGATCATGTCCTGTACCATCGATATTTATCCTGCACCATCAGTATTTGACCTTTCCCTGTGACCTTGAAATTTGACTATTTGCTCTTAAGATCGAATTCTTCTTCACCTACATTACCTTGAACCATTCTGCAAAGTTTGGAGAAAATGGGATTTATTATTTTTTACTGACCCTACCACGACACCTTGACCTTTGAACCACTGCTCAGGTCAATCCTTAGTCTGATCCTCAGCCTTTACACCATGTTTCTTCCAAATTATTTTTTTTTTTTGGGGGGGAGGGGTTACATAGACACATGGATCGAGTTTCGACCTTGCCTTTTGGCCTTGATCTTTGACTAATTGATCTAAAAATTGAAGTCGTTCGTTCTTGCCTTACCTTCAACTAATCCACCAAGTTTGGTAGATACCTAATATAAAACTGTTCATGTCGACATAGCTAGGTCAAAATTTGACCTACTTCCTTGACCTTGATCATAAATTTAATGTTCTCAAAACCAAAATGTAAACAACTGAACACCCTTTTTGACCCTCAACCATCAGTTTGAGTTATTTTGTTCACACACACACACACACACACACACACACACACACACACACACACACACAAACGGACTCGTGCATCTATGAAAACTTAATACCCACTCTCATATCGCAAATGGTGTATGCTACTTTTATGATGCAATGTACTATCCAACACAAATCAACGCAAAGTACTGACTTTTCGTGTATATAAATAAACCCATTCCTGCAGGTCTGCTCAGTAGTGGTACATGGGTGTATACGTATTTGTAACCACTTTTTAAATCAGAGGATTCTTGTTTCAATCTTACTTCTTTTTTTTCCCCCTGAGATACTATCTTCCCTCTTCACTTCCTTCTCAAAACCTGACAGGGACACAAACATCGAGGTAAAGCATCTAATAATTATTGAGGCCAGTGAGGAGATACAGAACATCTTATTAAGAGAACTTCACGTAATCCATTAAGAATTAAGAGTTGGGGAGATGGATGAAGGGCACCAGAATCACTCAATGGAGGTAAGAGTCTAAGATGTAATAAGGATTTTGTTTTTTTTATTTTCTCAGAACAAGGGACAGCAACAGAGGCATCCTGGTGAATGAAAACGATGGGGGGTGGGGGATAAAGGAATAACCAAATTGTTAACGAGGATTAGGTTAGAACCTAGACGGAAAGGGAAGTAATTATTTTGGAGAAACCATTTACGAGAATGTTCGATCTAGCAATTTTAATTTTTGAAAAGACAGAATTGATTCTGTACGATATGCTGTTACAATCTATCAGAAGCACAAAGAATGTGTAAGCAGTTGGATATACCTTTTGAATGCCTTCTTGTAGAATGTTTGATAAACTAAGTATTTAGTAAGACATTTCGTAAAAAATTAAGATTGAAGAATGTACAGTTCATTCTCCGAAAGGACAATTTTCATTATAAGTGTGCACAAGCAAAGGGTTCTCGACCACGAAAGAAATGATATATCAACTGAATTTCAAATGTAGTACTTGAAGCGTGATCATTAGGACCATAGATCCACGGATGTTGCTTCCTGGGTGGATCCAGAGACATTACTGAGGTTAAAGAAGTCACCGTAATAAGCTAAAAATTAGATATTACGTCACGTTCTCTGCCTACATAATAGTATTAGGTTGGAAATAATGCAAATACGTCTGTGGGGAAGAGGAGCGCCTCATAGAGACATAAATACCTACCATGATGTAAAATATTCAAAATGTCCAATTTAATAAACATTACTGTAATTATTACCGCTTCAAGAAACATGAGATTATTTCTCACATTTTCGTCTGATAGCTAACTACAACAGTTCGACACTTACCGAAATGGTTTATATCAAGAAGATACAAGTCTTCATGCTGCGAGCCACGGGCGACAAATCAACATTAAATCTTACCTAATTGTCCTTACAATCTGCTGTCTTGAGAC
>JAGKTI010020233.1:0-16466 GCA_018397915.1 Birgus latro | reverse complement strand
GTATTTGCAAGTAGTACTGCATCATCAGCATACAACAAATTTGAGATATTCCATCCATCACCATTCAATACCAACACCATCCCCCTCTCCACTACTCGTGTTTATCCTTTCATCACCCCATCCATAAAAATAATGAACAAACATGGAGACATCACACAACATTGTCGCATGCCCACACCGATCGTGACCCATTCATTTAGATGCCCATGAACCCTTAAACATGCTTCACTACCATCATAAAAACTCTTGATGGCACTTAGCAGCTTAATATCTACACCGTACATGCGCAAAACTTTCCACAATCCTTCTCTGTCCACTTGGTCGTATGCTTTTACCATATCCATGAATGGCCTAAACACTAAATTTATGGTCCTCTTGACGGCACCTAGCAGCTTACTATCTACACAGTACATGTGCAAAACTTTCCACAATCCTTCTCTGTCCACTTGGTCGTATGCTTTTACCATATCCATGAATCCCATAAACACCTTATGGTCCTTCTCACAAGCCTGCTCTGCTGTCTGTCTCACTGCAAATATTTGATCCACACATCCTCTGCCACTGCTAAAGTCACCCTGTTCATCGCTCACTAGGACTTCTGATCTCTCTCTTACTTTCTGTATAATAATTCTTCCATATACCTTCCGTACCACACTCAATAAGCTTATGCCACGATAATTCTTGCACTCAGTTCGCTCACCTTTATTATGTACAGGGGTACAATCACAGCCTTTTTCAACTCTGCTGGCACAGTTTCACTCATCCATGCCTTCTTACATATCTCCAACAAGCACTCCATTCCACTCTCTCCACTGCACTTAATCATCTCTGCATACACCTCATCAACCCCAGCTGCTTTCCCATTTTCAGCCGCTTCACGGCAATCTCCACCTAAGCGAGTGTCACGTCTCCTGGCACTGCATTCTTTCTCTGCACACCCCCAAAACCAATTATGTTTACAGCCGCTCTGCTCTCTCTGTTCCCATTCATCAGACTTTCAAAATATTCTCTCCATCTGGTCCTTACTTCATCCTCATCGGTTAATAATCGACCACCTACAGAACATCCTTCACACCAACAAATGTCTTTCCGCTTTCAGTTCTACATTTCCGCACCTCTTTCCAGAATAACTTTCTGTTTTCATAGTACAGTAGTTTGCATTCATTTTTCTTCCTAGATCATCATTTACCTCCTTTTTCCTCGTCACTAGTCTCTTTACGTGCTTCTTGCTCTCAGTATAATCAGTTCTTATTTCAACTGAACCCCTGTCCTGTAACCACTTTTGTCACTTCTTCTTTTTTCCTCCACTGCTTTCTTAAAACCTCATCATCCTACCATGTCGTACCATTTTTCTTTGTTGTTACTCTTGCCACACCACACACCGCTTTAGCATTTCTAACTAAGCAATCCCCATATGCATTCCACAGGCTGTCCAGAACCATTTCATTCCAATTCACTAATTCTAACTGCTCCCTTATTTTGGTCCTGTATTCATCTGCCATTTCTTTGATCCTCAACTTCTCAACTTTCAGTCTTATTCCCTGACTGCTCCTTTCTCTCCTGATCCACCTCACTTCTCTCAGCTTGATCTTGCATACCACAATCATATGATCTGACAGACCTCCACATCGTCCTCTCATGGCCCTCGTATCATCAACCATTCCCAGCATCGACCTCTCTACGAGCACGTAATCAATCAGGCCTCTTTCAACACGATCCCCGATCTCTATATACTATGTATATTTATGTGCATCTTTGTGTTTGAAATACCAGTTACAAATGCATAACCTTCTCTCCCGACACATGTCCTTCAGTCGCTTCCCATTATCATTTTCTCCTGGTACTCCATTACAACCCATTATGTTATTCTCAGGACCAGTGTCTACTCTTTCATTCATATCACCCATTACGATCACTCTATGGCTCCTGGGCATTTCTCCCACTATTTCATCCAGCTCTTCCCAAAACCTGTCCTTCTCTCTCTCACTTCTGTCCTACACGATGCATACGCTACAATCAACGCCACTTTCATCTTCTCTAACTTGAACTTGACATACATACATACATAGACATCTATCTATCTATCTATATCTGTCTATCTACCTATATCTATCTATCTATACAGAGAGAGAGAGAGAGAGAGAGAGAGAGAGAGAGAGAGAGAGAGAGAGAGTCATTATTTCATTACAGATTCTAGAGATCGTCTGTGGGAATCGGTTGGATCAGTGTTGGAAACTTGGCAACAAGGCAGTTGTTTTCCAATGCTGCTCACGGACAACTTAGCAGCAAACAGCACCATAATAAAGGTAATAGGAAAGAATACGTTAATGGATGTTAAATAAGGCTCTGTAACTGGATGAGATCATTGCTTTGATATCTCAGTTTATTACCACAGCGATGGTCTCACAGCTGGAACTGAGTTTTAACACTGAATGTTTCCTTTAGTATCAATAATACACAGAAAACAATTTATTCTGTTATCAAAGACATTGATATGATGTAACACATACCTTGACATTTAGGAAGGAGGGAAAGAGACTCAGGGTGATAAAGAAGGCAGTAGGGGAGTGAAAGATAAAAATGGTAGACTGCTAGTGGAGAAGGGAGAATAAGTGAGCAGACTGAGAGAACACTTTAACCGGCCGAGTCCCGACCGGTTTTTTACCCAGCCTACCCCCAGATCCCGACCGATTTTCGACTTTTTGTTTCTTGGCTGAAACATTCGCTTTTGGTGAGAAACATCGAAAATTCATAGTGAAATCGCGATCCTGAGGTTAAAAAATGTTGATACAGGTGTCAACCTTACGTTTTCCTTCTTTTTCAGGGTACCTGGCTAAGAAAACGAACTATAGAAGGGTTGACTAATTCAAGCCACTTTAAATTACGTTTTTATTTCATTTATGTGGTACGAATTTATGTGTAGTAAAAGTCTATAATGGTTTTCACACAATAATATAGGCGTTTATAAGCATTGTTCACTTACCCAAAACCCCAGTATATGGCACCTTCCTTAATGACATTACCACCTCATCACTTCTGTTAGTTTCTACCTCTAGCTTCTTTGTTTCTTTGTCCTCCACCTCAGGAATCACTTTCACTTGAATTTCCTCATTAGAGAGTCCGTGGGGCAATATACCTTTACTGGCTAGGTTGCTGCTAACAGGTGAATTGCCCAGTGTGGGGGGGAGGGGGAAGGGGGGTTAGGAGGGGCCAGGCAGTATCCCTGCTTGATAGCAGGTAGAGGAAGGTCTCTCACATATGCCTACCAAAAATCACCCGCGAATGTTGGAAAATGTGCACACAATGGGCCTTGCAATTGCGTGAGGTACGATATACGTCGTTCGGTCTGTCCACGGAAAAAGTACCGACGTACACCGTACGTCGATGGGACTCGGCGGGTTAAGGAACTGTTAACCAATGGGAATGAAAGTAGTGCAAGTATAAATGGCTGGGGAATGGCTGGGAGGAGGAGAGGGAGAGAGAGAGAGAAGAAGAAGGGATCAGTAAGATGGAAGTAATGGAAGCAATGAAGAAAGTCAAAATGGAGAAAGCCCAAGGAATTCATGAAGTATGTGGTGAATGCTGATGCACTGGGGAGAGATATTATTGGAGTGTATATGGAAGACGTGCAGACTGGCCTGGGAGGAAAGTAGGGTTGCAGAGGATTGAAGGTCAGGTATAAATATTCCCTCGTGTAAAGGAAAAGGGAAAAAATAAGCGTGTGGTAATCAGAGGGCTATTTGTCTTCTTAGTGTAACAGGAAAAGTATATGGTAGGATACTTTATAACAGAGTTAGGGAAATAACTGAGGAATTAGTTGGAGAGGAACAGGGAGGTTTTAGGAAGGAAAGAAGTTAGGTAGATCAGATAGTTTTCCTGAGATCTTCAGTGGAAAAGTTTCTACAAAAGAGAAAGATGTATGTGGCCTTCATCGATCTGGAGAAAGCATATGACAGAGTTAACATACTAGGAAAGTGGAAAATACTTAATATATATGGAGTAAGTGGGAAGCTGCTGAATGCTGTGAAGTGTATGCATGAGGAAACAAATGCTGCAGTGTGTGTTGATAGTGAACTGAGTGAATTTATCTATTTGAATGTTGGATTGAAGCGTGTATCCATGGTTGTTCAGTCTGTACATGGATGGAGTTATGAAAGAGATACAGGGAATGGCAGTGGATGCTGGAGCAGTCCTAATGAGAAAGGGCAGCTTTTGGAAACTTCCTATCCTGTTGTTTGGAGATGATATTGTACAGTATTGTTAAAAGTGAACAAAGAGGAATGGCAAGGCTTGGTGATTGAGTTAGGGAGAGTGTGTAAGAAACGGAATCTCAAGGTGAATGCAGGGAATAGTAAAGTGATGGTCTTCGAGAGAAATGAAGTCACTGAATGCACGGTGAGGCTAGATGATGTGGAAATGGAAAATGTGAGTTCATTTTAGTACTGGGTTGTGTGATGAGTAAGGATGGAAGTTTAGAGGACGAAGTCCGTGAAAATCTACTACAAGAAAGGAAGGTTCCTTATTCTTTTAAAGCAGTGGTAATGAATAGGGAAGGGAGCTTGGAAGCAAAAAAAGAAAAAAAAAGAAAAAAAAGATGCTGCATAATAGGATTGTGATACCAACTGTAATGTATGGAAGTGAAGCTTAGACCTTGTTGGAAGGGTACAAGTCAAGAGTGAAAGCGGTGGAAATGGGTTATCTGAGATGACCACGTGAAGTTTCATGGAGAGACAGACTGACAAATGAGGAAGTGAAGGAGCGTTGTGGTGTGGCTGGAGATGTGATGGAAAGCATTAGGAGAAATCCATTAAGGTGGTTTGGCCACGTGGAGAGGATGGAGGGCGGGTGACTGACAAGGAGACTGTATGTGGGTAAGATGGAGGCGAGGAAGATGGAGGGAGAGACAGAGGATGAGATGAAGGGAGTGGAGAAGTACATGTGAGTGGAGGTTTGAGCATGAGGAAGGCAGCAAAATGGCTGGGGACAGAGCTACGTGGAGACGATTTGTTTGTTGCCTCCCGTTGTGGGACTGAGATGTCTGACTATAGATAGACAGATGATTAGGAATAAATTTTAAAGTGATAATACACTTTCGTTGCCAACTTCTCAACCCTATGAAAACTAATTTACTCTGCACGATTATATATTGATGTTTATTAGGGTATTGGTGATGTTGGGGCGGCATGGGGTGTGGGTGTGTTCGAGGTGCGTGTGGACAGCAAGGACGCTAATATGACGCAGGCACAGCTCTCCCAGGTGGTCAGCCAGGCTCGTCGGGTAGGTCACCCTTCCATTTCTGCTCAGGTGGGAAGGTTGCTCTGTCATTACTATTATAGCAGGTACGTCACGCTCACATTCCTGCTGAGATGGGTAGTTCACTGTAACATTACTGATGTGGTATTAACTATGTACACATTCAATATATAATTATGTATTATGTACAATTGCTTTAATATTTGGTTCATTCCGTTTTCATTTTCATATGCCTTCATATATGAATCATCTAACTACCCTTGTTTCATTTGTATGTTTATTTCTCTGTTATGATTCGTTTCATTGGTTCGTAAGGTTCACTTTGTATTGACTTATGAGCAACTTTAGATTGTTTAGGGTTAGTTGGACAGGAGCAGCCATGCTGTCAAGAGGTACTCTGTGTCTGGATATTAATAAATCGTCATGAGCCAGAACGTAATCTTCACTTGTTCTCCACTGAACTCATCATGGTAGCAGAGCGTAGATCCGTGAGAGTTACAGAAGTGGAGGGGTAGCTGTCATCTTTAAGTGACGTCCCAGAAACTGCAGCATCTATTTAACTCTGTCCCTGGAGGAATTTCTAACCCATACACAACGAAGTCATGGCGGATGACTCTACACTCTCGCTGGGATACAACAATCCACCTGTTTCCAGTTCTTCAAAGCCATATGATCAGTGGAAAATAGAGGTGGAGGCCTGGACGAAAATAACGAAACTGACAAAGAACCAGCAAGGCTTAGCAGTTGCCTTGTCTTTTCCTGAAGGCAGTTCAGTGAGGGACAAGGTGTTTAGTGAACTCGATATAGCGACACTGGATGCAGAGGATGGAATCACAAACCTTATTTTGTTTTTAGATGAAGTATACTCAAAAGATGATTTGGTTAGTGCCTATGAAGCATGGTCAGAGTTCGATAAACACAGGAAGAATGATTTAATTTCCATGGAAGATTATATAATGGAGTTCAAGAAGCTTTATGTCAAAGTAAAGAAGTATGGCACAGATATATCAGTTCCAATTTTGGCATTCAAGTTGCTGGATTGTGCTTGCTTATCACAGAAGGACAGACAACTGGTGGTAACAGGAGTTGATTTCAAGAAGAAAGATACTCTGCTAGAACAAGTGTCCACCTCACTTATTAAATTCTTTGGCAAGCAGACTGTACTACCGAGAGATGTTGGTGCACCAAGGATTACTGTAAAGGCCGAACCCATGGCAACAGATGTTCTACTAACTGGTTGTACATATTCCAAGTGGCACGACAATGGTTAGCAAGGTGACGGGGTTGAAAGATGATCTCAACGAGATAGGGGACGAGAGAGGACGCACAGAGTACAAGCCATCAACTACAGGTGACAACTTGAGAAAAAACCCATTGGATGGTCAAGGCAATCCTACGAGATGCAGAATATGTGACTCTATTTACCACTACTCAAGGAAATGTCCCGAGAGACGTCCACGGCAGGTGTATGAAGCAGAAGTAATCCCTGAGGAAAGCGACCCAAAAGAACTGTACACAGGAGCTGATCACTGTCAGGTAATGAGTGTGGATGTTAAGGGTATGGTTGGTGAATCCTTAAACTGTGCGATATTGGACTGTGCCTGTACCTCTACCGTTTGTGGTGAGGATTGGATGAAGTGTTAACTGGACTCACTTGATGAAGAAATGTTAAGTAAAGTACAAGAATCGAAAGGCCAGACCTGGTTCAAGTTTGGTGATGGAAGAGAATTAAAATCATTAAGAGAAGTTGTTATTCCTTGTTTCATTGCTGGGATTGACTGTATGCTTAAAACTGATGTGGTAGAAAGTGACATTCCACTACTTGTAAGTAAGTCATCTATGAAAAGAGCTAAAGTCATACTGGATATAGGAAAAGATAAGATTAACATTTTTGGTAAAAACGTTTCTGTTCAATACACATCTTCAGGTCATTACTGTATACCCATAATGAAACATGGTCTATCACCTGCTACTGTTAAGGAAGTTTTGATGGCAACAGGAGAAAATATGGATATAAAGAAAACTGTTTTGAAATTACACAGGCAATTTGCCCACCCTTCAGGTCATCGACTGAAGTTATTACTTAATGATGCAGGTGTTACAGATTCGAGATACATGAAATTAATAGACGAGATTAGTGCAAGTTGCGAAATATGCAAAAAGTACAGGAGGACTCCATCTAAACCTGTAGTATGCCTTCCTTTGGCAAGAGATTTCAGTGAAGTTGTTGCTATGGACCTCAAGGAGTGGGACAAGAAGAAAGGTATATATTTTTTGCATTTAGTGGATGTTGCCACCAGATTTAGTATTTCATCTGTGTTTTATAGGAAAGATCGACAAACAATTATTGATCAAATAATGAAAAATTGGATAGGCACTGGCTTAGGCTCACCTGGGAAATTTTTAACTGATAACGGAGGTGAATTTGCAAATGAAGATTACAGAGATATGTGCGAGAACCTGAACATAACATCAGTGTGTACTGCTGCCGAGAGTCCTTTTAGCAATGGACTATGTGAAAGAAACCATGCAGTCATTGACAGTATGGTTCATAAAATTTTGGTTGATAGACCAACTTGTCCTTTATCTGTAGCCCTTGCATGGGCAGTTCATGCTAAGAACTCATTACAAATGGTTCATGGCTATAGTCCATATCAATTGGTGTTTGGCAGGAACCCAAACTTACCATAAGTACTATGTGACGAACCCCCTGCTCTGGAAGGTACAACTATAAACCTCTCGTTTGCAGAACATCTGAATGCATTGCATGCTGGAAGACGAGCATTTATTCAAGCTGAAGCATCAGAAAAAATTAGAAGGGCTCTTCGGCACAGTATACGACCATGTGGTAAGCAGGTCAGTGTCGGTGATGTAGTGTATTATAAGAGAGATGGACAGGATGAATGGAAAGGTCCTGGCAAAATAATAGGTAAAGACGGTAAGGTAATGATAATAAAGCAAGGAAATCAGTGTGTAAGAATTCATTCATCCAAAGTAAAAGCCAGTAATTATGTCATGGGTAAAAACTGAATGATACTGAAAGAAATGACGAACTAGATGATAGTGAAAGGAACGATGAAAGTAGACGACCAATGACTGAGGTGATTGTTCAGAATTGTGACAATGCTGAAAGTGATGATGATGATGATGATGATATTGGAAATACAGAGGTTAGGTAAAGTGGGTGAGGAAGAGAAGTCAGATAAAACAGAATGTTTTGAAGTCAAAGGGACCATTCCAAAAGTTGGAGATAGAGTTAGATATCTTCGAAAAGGATCCGATGAATGGAAAGAAGCAAATGTTTTAAGCAGGGCTGGAAAAGTGACTGGAAAACATAAATATAGGATGAATATAAGGGATGAGAATGATAAGGATTCTTCTATAGACTTTGTACATGAGGTTGATGAATGAAACTGAACTGAAGAGGACAATAAGGATTCTGAAGAAGTATTTGTAGCTAACTGTAGACATCAGGAGAAATGTGTAAGGGATGCTAAGTTGCAGGAATTACAGAACTGGAGGGATTTGGGGGTTTATGATGAAGTACGAGATGTTGGACAAAAAACATTGTCTTGTCATTGGGTGTGAACGGAGAAACCACAGAAGTCTGGTAGTCCCACTGTAAAAGCCAGATTGGTGGTTAGAGGATTTGAGGAGGATCTGACGCACACTGACACGAGAGTAGATTCCCCAACAGCAGGGAAAGCTACACTTCGTATCCTCTTAGCATTGTTGGCTACCATGTCTTAGAAATTTAGGTCCATTGATATAAATTCTGCATTTTTACAAGGAGCTGCATTTCAAAGAGAAGTTTTTATCAAGCCACCAATAGAAGCAACAGTTGCGGAAAACTGTGTTTGGAAACTGAATAAGTGTGCATATGGTTTGAGTGATGCTTCTCGGATATGGTATGAGTCTGTGAAAACAGTGTTACTAAAATTAGGATGTGTACAGACCAAAACAGATCCAGCATTGTTTTGTTGGTATCATAAAGGGAAGCTTGCTGGATTGTTCCTAATACATGTGGATGATTTCATCTGGGGAGGGTCTGAACTATTCAGGGCTCATGTACTAGATGCCGTTAAAACTGAATTTAAAATTGGTAAGGAGGCAAGTGGTGGCTTCAAGTATCTTGGTCTTGATATCAATCAGTGTGACTCAGGAATAATACTACACCAGAAGACATACATTGATAATGTGTCACCCATACCCATCACTCGTATGAGAGCATCTAGGAAAGACGAAACATTAAATAAAGATGAATTAGATGCCCTTAGAAGTCTCATAGGACAACTCAACTGGCTGAGTTCTCAGACAAGACCTGACATTACCTACGATGTATTGGAACTAAGTAATTCGATGAAAGATCCAAGAGTAGAGCACATTTGTAAAGCAAATAAAGTTGTAAGAAAACTGCAGAATAATGACACAAAGATTTTCTATCCCAATCTAGGTGATGTATTGCAACTTAAGCTTGTTTTGTTTAGTGATGCCTCCCATGCGAATCTTCCTGATGGTTTTTCAAGTGCTGGAGGGCATATGATATTCTTGCTTGGATAAAATGGAAAGTGTTGTCGTTTAGCCTGGGAGTCAAAGAAAATCAGAAGAGTAGTAAAGAGCACACTAGCAGCAGAAACTCTCGCCCTTGTTGAGGCAATCGATATGGGTTGTTTTGTGCAGTACCTTTTGTCTGAAGTATTAAATGGTGGTAGTACTCTCAAGCCAAACATTTCTATTGAATGTTACGTTGATAATCATTCATTATGGGATAACATACATTCCACAAAAAATGTATCCGAGAAGAGGTTAGGAATAGATTTAGCAGGCATAAAACAGATGCTGGAACGGAAAGAGGTATCTGCTATTAGATGGGTTGATGCAAGTCATCAATTATCTGATTGTCTAACTAAGAGAGGTGCATGTTGCATGAAACTCACTGATGTACTAAGAACTGCTACTCTATCTGTATAAATATTTGAGAGAACTGTATGTAATGAAAAATAAAATAAAATAAAATAAAAAGATAGGAATCTGTTAACTATGTACACATTCAGTACATAATTATGTATTATGTACAATTGCTTTAATATTTGGTTCATTCCGTTATCATTTTCATATGCCTTCTATATGAATCATCTAACTACCCTTGTTTCATTTGTACGTTTATTTCTCTGTTATGATTCGTTTCATTGGTTCGTAAGGTTCACTTTGTATTGACTTATGAGCAACTTTAGATTGTTTAGGGTTAGTTGGACAGGAGCAGCCATGCTGTCAAGAGGTACTCTGTGTCTGGATATTAATAAATCGACATGAGCCAGAACGTAATCTTCACTTATTCTCCACTGAACTCATGTGGTGGGTATGTCACTCACATTACTGTTGAGGCAGACAGGTGTTCTGTCATTAGTACTGAGGTGACTTCATCCCACTGACATTAATGCTTAGGTGTGTAGTTCACTTTTACATTACTGATGAGGTAGGTCATTTTCACATTACTGGTGAGGCGTATGGATTACTTTCACATAAGTACCAAGGCAACTTTGTCACTCTCACTTCATTGCTCAGATGGGTAGGTTATTCTCACATTTGGGTTCGTCAGTCCCACATTACTGCTGAGGCAGGTAGGTCACACAGCTAACTTGTACAATGGTGACGTCAGCAGCTGCGGCAGGTGTCGTGGTGCGTGATGGTGGTGGTGGTGAGTGACGACCCAGCCTTCCTCACTGCCTTTGCCAATTGGTCCCTCAATGGCCGCCTCCTGGTGTGGTCGACGAGACTCCTGGTGGTCACTCGCCTGCCCAGGGAAGACCTTGTGGCTCTACTCGCTTCCCACTGGACATTTTCCATGATGAACACCTTGGTGATCAATGCTGACACCTCAGCATCTGACAAACGGTAAGTTATTCAGCAACCAAGAACATGCCTCTAATGACAAAATTTTAATTTGTACTTTTGTAGGATGCCAAGTATTTGAAAATGGCATGCACTTACTTTTCTTTATTTGCTTTAAAAATAAAGTTGTTTAAATCCTTTGCTAAGCTTATACTAATCTTGACCTTGTGTACAACCCACTGTTCTTCAACACTTGATCATTCTAGTCTTTTCTATTCATTCGCCTTTGTTCATACAACCCATTTTGGTCTTCAGTGCCTTACAAAGAATTTCTGTTCAAAATCTCATTTCCACTGCCAGCGCTACCTGTCATACAGCGCCAGTCTACGAAAAGTGTAGATCTACTCAAGCCCCCTGAATACGGCTTCAATCACCATCAGTACCACTCCTGTTCGTTATCATATCTCCAACAACTCTAGAATGTAATTAGTCAAGTATTACGCTCACTTCAATCTTAACCTCTAAACCTTGGGGGCTTTATAATCCAAACGCTTCTAGTGTTGATTTTCTTGCCTTGAAAGTAGGCTTTTTCAACTACTCATAGTGTCGATAGGTAAACTGGTAGGTAGGTAGGTGCCACCAGTGCCAATAATGTGGACAATGTAGAAAATCGTTACCATCGGTGTCTGTATCATAGAGTATCGCAGATTACTGCTGCGGCTAAATGTAAGTTTTTTTATGTGTCCGACTCTGGGCATAGGCTTTACAGCCTGCTATCAAGGCCCAGCCGTCCTCCTACATACCATACACCTCTACATGTCACCACTTCAGCGCTAACACCCACCGTCCATATTGAATACATGCTAGGGCTGTCTCATACAGGACTGGTGTATTGGTATTAGCGGGGTATTTTTACGACATGGCGGGTCTTCTGGTAGATCAGTAAAGCCTGATTTAATGAAATTCAAATCCTTAAACTGTTCCCTGCCCCAGCGAGGATTCGAACCTGGGTCCGTCGGGACTGCAAGCCAACTCTCCACCGATCGAGCTACCGCAGTAATAGTCTTAGCTTAGGAGGTAGCACTGTAGTTGTAGATTGGTGAGGCACCTCTGCCACCAGTATGAGCTGCCACCAATGTAAAATCATGAGGTGTCAGATAGCAAGGAGATTGTATATTTTGATGTAGGTCTTTCTTTGTCTCACTCCTCCCTCTGTCTGTCTTGCATCATAAGCAGAGGTGAGGTAGAGATACTCTGGGGTTAAGGGGTCTTATTGTGACACAGTTATATCAGTCACTGCCTACCCCTGCACGTGTGATGACAGACATTGACATAGCCCCACTGATTGTCAGAGTGACAGCTAATCTCCTTACTCAACCACAACCTACTCTCCCTAATCTCCTTCTGGTCTCTTAGTCCTTCTGACTGTCACACCTGATTTTCTGGGTATATATTACTACCGAGCTTCTGGCTAAGTTGCTTCCGTGAGTGTATTTGACAACACCATGTGCTTTCACATTCTTGATTGCCTAGGACCACGGGATGTTAGCGTTTTCTCTTCCTGATGCACCAGGCACCTGCTTATTGCATTATTGTGTTAGTGTTACATATTGTGCTATGATTATATATTGTGTTAGTGTTACATATTGTACTATGGATACATTAACCCGAGATGTCCCAACGACGTATGGCCACGATGCAACGTTTTGTCACGGTGACACCCGATGACGTACACTTCCGTTATGCAATTGCAAGGTGTGTCATTTGCACATTTTTCAAGTTTCACAAGTGATTTTTGGTAGGAATATGTGGGAGTCCTTCCTCTACCCACCATCAGGCGGGGATACTGCCTGCCCCTACCTGAACCACCCTCCCCCCCACACGCCATTTTCTCGGCAATTAACCTGTTAGCAGTGACCTGGCCAGTAAAGACATTTCGTGCCACGGTCTCTCCAGTGACAAAATTCAAGGTGAAAGTGATTCCTGAGGTGGAGGACAAAGGAACAAACAAGCTACTTCAGGAGGGCGTTTTCTCTATGAATTTTCGATGTTTTCCACCAAAAGAGGAGGTTTGACCCCCCCCAAAAAAAAAAAATTGAAAATCGGTTGGGTTCTGAGGGTGGGTGGGGTAAAAAAGTGGTCGGGACTGGACAGGTTAAAGCATCTCTCCTGTCACAACCTTCTTTCTGATCGTCAATATGGGTTCCGTCAGGGACGCTCCACTGGCAATCATCTCACCTACCTTTCAGACTCCTGGTCATCCTCCTTTCGGGACTTTGGCATTGCACTTGACGTCTCAATGGCTTTCGATCGAGTCTGGGAAAAATCTTTACTTTCCAAACTGCCCTCTTACTGTTTCTATCCTTCTATCTGTGCCTTCATCTTTAGCTTCCTTTCTGGTCATTCCATAGCCACTGTTGTAGACGGCCATTGTTCTTCTCCTAGACCTATCAACAATGGTCTTCCTCAGGGCTCTGAGCTATCACCAACTCTCTTCCTTTTATTTATCAATGACCTTCTAAGCTGCACATCTAACCCTATCCACTCATACTCTGATGGTTCCACCCTTCACCTTTCCATTCAGTTCCCACAACGTCCATCTCAGCAGTTACTTCAACAAATAAGGGTTGAGGCTATGGCACACCTAATGTCTCTAATTGGGGTAAAAATAATCTTGTTGTTTTTAATGCATCAAAGACTCAGTTCATACACCTATCAACCCGACAAAATCTTTCACAGGATTACCCACTAATATTTAATAATGTCCAGCTCAGTCCTGCATCATCCTTGAACATGCTTGGGGTTTCATTCACTCGGGATTTATCTTGGAAAGAACATATTACATCTCTTGTGAAATCTGCTTCAAAGAGATTAGGTGTGCTAAGCCGACTCCGAACGTTCTTTATCCCTGGACCGTTGTTGACTTTGTACACGGGTATTATTTGCCCCTGTGTGGAGTACAACTCTCATGTGTGGGGAAGCTCCCTACATGCAGCTCTTCTCAATGGCTTTTTGTGTCAGTAACTCTCTCTTTCTCTTTACTGATTCCCTTCAACCTCTGTCTCTTCGCCTCACTGTTGCATCTTTATCTCTTTTCTATCGCTACATCAACGGTCACTGTTCCTCGGAACTGTCTGCTTGCATCCCTCCACCTCTATGACGGGCACATAGCACCCGTCTAGCAACAAAGTTTCATCCCCTTTCTGTCCAACTCTGTAATGCAAGAGTAAACCGTTACTCCCAGTCCTTCATTTATGCAACTGATCAACTCAGGAACTGTCTTCCTCTGTCTGTATTCCCGACTTCCTATGATCTCCAGTCTTTCAAACGCAGTGTGTCCAGACATCTCGAAATGAACGGATCTTGAATTTGGTTGTCTTTCAAATTGTTTTTGTTCTTTCTTGAAAGAAACAGTATGCGGGTCCATGGCCTAGGGGTCCTTCTTTCTTACATAAAAAAGAAAAAACATTAAAATTTAACTTAATTGTTTAACAAATAGATTAATTGCCTCAAAACATATTCCTCTACAAAGATAGGTTGTTGACACGACAGTTTGCTGTGACTGAGTGATATATAGGCACTAACCCATCACGTCCCAGCCGATTTCCCTCCACTCCCCCCCCCCCCCCCGCCCCCCAATCCCGACCATTTTTTTTTTTTTTTGGCTCAAACCTCCAATTTTGGTGAGAAACATCGAAAATTCATAGAGAAATCGCCCTCCTGAGCTTATAAATTTTGCTACAGGTGACAGTCAGCCTTATCTTTTCGTTCTCTCTCAGGGTACCTTGCTTCAAAGAAAACGAACTAAGGGAGGGTTAACTAATTCAAGCCACTTTAAATTACGTATTTACTTTTTTATTTGGTACGAATTTATGTGCAGTACAAGAATATAGGTGTTTTCACACAATAATTTAGGCGATAGAAGCATTGTTCATTCACCAAAAGCACCAACATAAGGCACCTTCCTTTACGACATTAACACCTCATCCCTTTTGTTTGTTTCTTTGTCTAGCTTCTTTATTTCTTTGTCCTCCACCGCAGGAATCACTTTCACCACGAAATTCGTCATTGGAGAGACCGTGGAGCAACATGTTTTTACTGGCCAGGTTACTGCCAGCAGGTGAATTGCCGAGTTTGGGGGGGAGGAAGGGGGGGGGTCAGTTGAGGCCAGGCAGTATCCCTGATTGACAGCAGGGAGAGGAAAATATCCCAGATATGCCTACCAAAAATTACCCGCGAATCTTGAAAAATGTGCAAACGACATGCCTTGCAATTGACTGATGTATGATGCAAGTCGGTAGGTCTGAGCGTGAAAAAAAGCGGTGACGTGCATCTTATGTCGGGGGGACTGGGCGGGTTAAGATTTTTCTGTTAAGAATTGACTCAAAAACTTTTGAGACACAGGATGTTAAAGCAATTGGACGATAGTTAGAGGGTTGGGAATGGTCACCCTTCTTTGGGACTGGCTGAATGAGACCAAACTTCCAGCAAGAAGGAAAGGTACAAGTTGAGAGACAAAGGCGAAAGAGTTTACCTAGGCAGGGTGTAAGCACAGAAGCACAGTTTTTGAGGACAACAGGAGGGACTCCATCAGGACCGTATGCCTTGTTAGTACTGAGGCCAGTGATGACAGAAAATACATCAGCTGAAGACATTTTAATGTCAGCCATGAGGAATCAGAGGGGGGAAGTGATGGAGGAACAGCACCGGAATCGTCTAAGGTGGAACTGGAGGAGATAGTCTGAGCAGAGAGATCTGCTTTATCAGCAGAAGAAATAGCTAAAGAGCCATCAGAGTAGAAAAGAGGAGGGAAGGATGATGAGGTAAAGTTGTTAGAAAGATTTCTGGAAAGGCGCCAGAAGGAGCGAGAAGAATTTGAGTTGGAGAGTTGACAGCATTTTACACGCATGAAATTAATTTTAGCAGAGCGAAGAACAGACTTAGCACAACAGGGCAGAAATATATAAAAGATGTGATTCAGAGGTGGGTTGGCTCCAGTACCTTCCATAGGCCCTCTCCTTGTATTAGAACAAGCGTAATTAAACCAAGGTTTCCTTGCATTAGTCAATGGATATGAGAAAGGAATGCATGCTTCCATGCCCGAGATAATATCCTCCGTAATGCGCAAAGCACACTCAGATGGCTCCAAGCCATGGAAGCAATAATCATTCCAAGGAAAATCAAAGAAGTACTGCCTGAGGGCCTCCCAATCTGCAGCTCAAAAGTGCCACAGATGGCGTTAATTTGGAGGGTCCACAGGTTGTACTGGAGCGATAGGACAGGTTACTGTAATAAGATTATGATCAGAGGAGCCCAACAGAGAGAAAAGATTAACAGTGTAAGCAGAAGGATTAGTTGTTAGGAGGAGGTCAAGTATGCTC
>JAGKTI010020232.1:0-13374 GCA_018397915.1 Birgus latro | reverse complement strand
GAGAGAGAGAGAGAGAGAGAGAGAAATTAAGAATAATTACATCGTCTTTTTAGTCTTGTTTTCACCTGAGGGAACTGGTCCACTGTCACAGCATGAATTCTGAGTTGTGATTACGTGAAATTCAATGATCCTTTGTAATGAGGTAGGGCTGAGTCTCCTTGGTTACTATTCAAAGTCAGTCCCCGAATCTGACCACTAGACATCAACTGGGCTAAAAAGGGTTAAGGGGATTTGTCAGGTGGGGTGAAATGACGATAGAGATGGAAGGAAGAATTGAAGGAAAGATGTGAGAAGGAAGAGGAAGGATGGGTGACTGAAGGAAACAGTGAGGAAGGGATGGAAAGTCAAAGAACGAAGGAGGGAGAGAATAAGGGAAGGATGGAAGAAAAATGTGAAGGTACGAAGGAAGGAATGATGAAAGAGAGAGAGAGAAGGAAGGAGGGAGGGAGAGAGTGAAACAGGGAACCAGTGGAAAAGGGAGAAAAAGAAGGAAAGGGTGAAGGAAGGAGAATGACGAAAACGATGAGGGATATATATGAGAAGGAAGGAAGGGAGGTAGGAAGAAGTGGAAGGGAGAAGCCGAAAAATGAAGGAAGGAAAGGAGGGAGGGAGACAAGAAAGTAGGGGAGGAGGTGGATATATGAAAAGGAAGGGAAGAAAACAGAGAGAGACATTTAGGAAAATGGAAAAAAGAGAGAGAGAGAAGGCGAGAAGGGAAAGAATGAAAAAGGACATGAAGAAGGAAGAAAATCAAGACAGAAGGAAAGGGAAAGAAAGAAAGAAGGGAGGAAATGAAGACAGAAGGGGAATGAAAGAAGGCAGGGAGGAAGGAAAGAAAGACGGAAGGGGAAAGGGAAAAAAGGCGAGGAGACAGGAAGCAAAGAAGGAGGGATGGAAAGAATGAAAGAGAAAAGGAAGGGAAGGGAAAGAACGAAAGAATAATATGAAAGAAGAAAGGAAGGAAAGAAAAATGAAGAGGAGAGAAAAAGAGGAAGGGAGGCAGTAAGGAAAGAAACAGAGGGAAAAGAGGAAGGATTATTCATTTTTATCATTCGTTTAACCTAACCTGTATAAATATAACTTCAGAAAATAATTTAAACTTCACAAATAAGTTGTTATAAATGACGCTGGATAAATTTTAAAAAAAATCCATTATTAAAATTTACGGTTTATATAATGTTGACGTCTTCTTAACTCCTTGTTACAAAATATGGAAGAAATAACTTCAATGACGGTAATTAAATAAAAATGAACGTAAAAATATACCGACTATTTTCTCATGCTAGTTGAAAATAACCAATTTGGGGATATTGTTTTAATACAAACTCTTAAAATCTTAGAAGAACGTCAAGCAACGCTGGTATGGCGTCCTCCCTGACCAGCAATATTATTTTGTTGTTTTTGGACACTGACGTCTTGTTTTGAGAGTGAGTATTGCGTTTTTAATTGTAAGATTAAATAGAAGAGGCAGGAATATGTATAGATTTGTGCTAATGGGAGAAATGACTGATTGTGCATGAGTGTGGTGCAGAGACGCATTCACATAAAAATAATATGAGCTGATGGCGAGGCTCCTTGGTTATATAGACATCCTTCAATTTACTCTCTAAAACTCGTAGACCTATTCTCTGAAGGTTAAATGGGGGACTGCAGTAGGAGGGCAACTTCAGCCTTCAGTCCACCAGGTTCACATTTCAGATGAGCACGGGGCCACTGCAAGGAAAATATGGCAGCTGTACGGGCCTTCATTTATATACAATTTTACGATTATGGTGATGTTCAGTTTAGGTGGAGATGTGATGGTAAAGATCTGCATATCCAAGAGTCCATTCTCATTCTAATTTATTTTTTCCCGATTTTTTTTCCCCTATTATAGGATTACGCCAGACTAATAGAGACTGAAATTATTATGTTTATTAAATAATGCAGTTTTAGGTGATTTTTCGGTAAATTTGCAGTTTGAGGCAGTCCAGGTTATTCTGAATTATCTAACAAACCCAGCTTTTTTTTTCTTTTTGTCAATATCAGAGGAAGGAAAACAAATGAATAAAAAAATAATCTAGTTTATGAGACTTAGTTAACAGCTCTAACCATACTAATATACCTAATTCTTACCAAACTAACCAGACCTTACCTGTCAAACTGGGGGGGTTGTCTGTCCGAAACTACAATAATACCAATTTTTCTCCTAAATAATCCATCACAGCCACATGGTTAGGTTGCTGTTGGGTTCAGGGTGGAGTTGGGTTAGGTTAGTTTGCTTTGACATACAGACCTTAATAAGTCGACCGTGCAGAAGGTGGAATTTTTGGTAAGTCGAACGCTGACTGAGGTGTGACTTAGTTTCCTATATTCCAAGTGCTACATATCAGTTTCTTATACTCCAAGTGTTACATTTTAGTTTAATTGATTGCAAAGTGAAGTAAATAAGTGCAGAACTTTATGTAATTGACTTGCAACCTTCCACCTATGCGACCTCCTATCCTAGCCTAGCCCAAGACATGCGCTGAATTGCTTGTATTGTTTATTTTTATTGCTTTGTAAATGCTTCTTTAGTTTAGTGTTAATAAACAAGTAATCACATATAATTTGCAATTAATGTAGGGGTAATATAGTTTTTTTTTTCAATTATTTCCGGTAAGTCAGAAAATTTGATAAGTCGAACTACCCCAGAGCCCCATATAGTTCGAGTTATGAAGGATTTGCTGTAGATGCAATAAAAGATGGAGATAGGTGCTGGAGAATCCCCTCCCCCCTACTTATTTCCAAAGTATATAAAAACAGCCTTTATAGTGGATGTGTATAAAAGAATAAGTGCTTAGAGCTGCTTAAGTTCAGTGATGGGCATATTAATTTCGGTTCCCATTACAGTAGTTGCGTTTATATTAGTAGGCACCAGTACTTCATGGCTTACTGTGTGTGAGTGAGGCAGAATGGACAGGCTCGGCTTTGTTTTGGCAGACATCATCGGTGGTGAGTGGATGGCAGGGAACGGTGGATGGTTTAAAATGTTAGGCCGCATTGTGCACTGCTGGTTGATCTTGTGAAAAATGGATGTTGCTTGAATTCAGCTGGATTTTTTGCCTTTTCGGATAATGACATTTGTCGGTTAATGCAGCATCAGATAATTAGGGGATTACTGTAATATCTTTTTCCACTTTTTGAGCTGCAGGAAATAAGGTGCACCAGAACAAAAATCTGTCTAGTTATAATGAATAAATTATAGGTTTGTGCTGTAGACTAGTTTGAAAAGGTCATTAGGATAATCTTGACTGTCCTGAACTGCAAATTTATCAGGTTTTCTTCGCTGGCATCTTCTTTGCATTATAAACATTGGACCCTGCCAGATAGGTATCATTTGTGATAGATAAGAATTTAAAAAATCAAGCAAAGAATTAAAAAATCAATCAGATTATTTAAAAAGAAAAGGAACAAAAACAGTGTAAAAATGGGTGAGAATAGTCTTGGAAAATTTTGCCAAACTTTCACCATTAATATACATAATATATCATGGTAATATATATGTAAAATTTTTATATAATGGCACAAAATGTGCCATGAGTGAAAATCGAGAGAGCTACCGTGGGTATGATTTACAGCTGTACGGTAGCTACTTATTTATCATTAAACTATAAGCATACCTTGATTTTTTATTGGGATGCATTCATCGCTCATTTTTGAAGGCTCCAACATGCTTGCATGCGTCGGCCTTGGTCACCTAATGGCGGCTCTCCATGCTGCTCGATCTCTGGCAGCCTCCCTATTCAGTCCCTTAACCCTTAAGTCACATTTAATGACCTCATCCCATGTCTTTCTCGGTCTACCCCTCCCAACCCCTCCCCCAATATTAACACCTCTCACCCTCTGTACCCAATTATCCTCTCCCATCCTCTCCACATGTCCAAACCACCTCAGCCTGCCTCTCCTCATCACAACACCAATACACTCCAGTCCCATCCTACCTCTCAACTCTTCTATCGTAAGCCCAGCCCCCCCAGGCCTTGCACGCAGGGACGCACTGCACATCCACCTAATCATTGTCATTTCTGTACGTTTGAACCTGCGAATATCTTCTTCCTTTACTGCCCAGGTCTCACTACCATACAGCATCACACTCCTAACACATGCTGCATACAAAGACCCCTTAGCACGTAAGGAGAGTCCTCTCAATGTCAGGAGAGGCAACAGCTCCCTGAACTTCTTCCAACCACTTCTCACTCTAGCAACCGAGCTAACTCCAGCCCCACCTCCGGCACCTAACATGTCTCCCAAATAACAAAACTCCTCCACACACTCAAGAGACTCACCTGCAAGTTCAACCCTCTCACGCCTAACAATCTCCTCCTGCTCTCCCCGACACACCGCACACATGAAATCAGCATTATCTCGCAGTCTACCTCTAATACCACTACATCTCTTGTGCACCCACTTATCACAGACACTGCACAAGATGGAATTACTTCCCACACCTTTGTGGCAAACTGCACATGGCCACTCTCCCTCTCCTCTGATTGTACCGCCACCAACCCTAGATATCATCACTTTTGTTTTATCTGCATTTACCCTTAAGCCCTTGTGCCCCATACCATCTCTCCACTTCTTAAATCTT
Organism: Birgus latro; assembly: GCA_018397915.1. Taxonomy (NCBI): domain Eukaryota; kingdom Metazoa; phylum Arthropoda; class Malacostraca; order Decapoda; family Coenobitidae; genus Birgus; species Birgus latro. The sequence goes on along the minus strand of JAGKTI010020232.1, from coordinate 8,765 downwards.
TCCTCAGCCTCCCTTTCATTCTCAGCAATCAACACCAAATCATCAGCATACAACATCTCCCATGGGAGTCCCTCTCTGAAGTCACGTGAGAGGGCTTCAAGCACCATGATAAACAACAAGGGACTCAAAACTGACCCCTGATGCACACCAACATTCACGGGAAACTCATCACTAGGAGCAGGAAAACTAGTCAGATATTGATTTATTGTAATGATTGCAATAGCTGGGTGATGGCAGGGTGGCATACATGACAAACCGGGGTTCTGTGCAGATACCCACATCAGCTTGGTGTTAATGAAGAACTTACACATGGTAGTGCTGTGTAACTTAGGTGTAGGCTAGCAGCTGCATTGTCCACCAGGGAGCATACTGTACTGCACCTGTAGGTCCAACCCTGATGAGGTGCTGTTTTCCACAAAGCAGTGCTGGATCCCTACACAGTGCATGTACTGTACGTGTAAGTCTGACCCTGGTGAGACAGTTGGCCACATGGGGGTGCCAGATCCTTACACAGTGTGCATTGCCGAAAAAAATGTAGTGTGGATGTTTATGTCTTTTTGGAGGATTCAGGATGTCAGGGGTTTGAATGGTGAATGAATGTGGATGGTCATCCTTTCAATTGGGTAGACTTTTGGTCAGTTTCTCATCAAATTAAATTTTTCCTTGTTCTTTGAATATTACTGAACCCCATCCTTACGTGGAAAAAAAGATGTGTATAATGTTGATGATGTATGTCATTTGAGACACAAATATTAGATGCTACTTTTTGCATTCCAGGAGGATGTGAGGCAAAAGAAGACACAGTCATATACAGACAGTCTTGGAGCAGGTCGTACAGGCCACAAAGAGAGCAGTATATTACAACCACAGTCCTCACAAGGCTACCTCCTGGATCTTACGGGCATAGTTTGAAGGTAAGTCACTATACTCATATTACTCAAATTTGGGTGATTGAAAGGGATGCCTTCATGTGGTGGCACCAGTATGACCAGGTGGTGGAATTGCCCAGTTGCACTTATGTCCCTCAGTCCACTCCCTGTCCTCCAAACCAAGGGTGATTAACTGTTGGAGGAGAGCAACTTCAGCTTCTAGTCCACTGGGTTCACATATCAGATGAACCCAGGAGTAGGCTACACAACATTTAAAAAAAAAAAAAAATGATAATAATAATTTTGCTTGAAATTGCCATCTGCACATCTTGAAGTCGGAACTGTAGCAAGAGCTTTGAATATGATGCTAGCCTCTTGTACTATGGAAGGATGTAGAGCCATAGCATTATTGTTTTCTGCAACTGAACTAGCTATGGAAAGAAAGTTGCAAAAGGACAAAAACCTGGGCCATGGTGAAGTGAAAGAACTGTATACGGTAAATGCTTGATTTAATGAACTTATTCAGCCAACCCCTATTCCATTATCTCATATTCTCTGTTAAATCGAGTTTTGTAACCAAGGCTCAATATAAAGGAACATTTTCTGGTATTTCAAGCTATTTTCCACAAAATTCTTTAAGGCAACCCAAACCTAGCAAACTATGGTAACTCCTAGTGCTATGCACAGCAGTCTGAACCCGTAATTACTGTAATACTCATACCCCCGGAAGTGCATTATTGTGTACAGAATTCCCCTAATGGAATTATGCATGGTTTAATGGAAATATTCCATTAAATAGGGCAAAAGCACCGGAAAAAAATAATTCCGATATCCTGGGATTCTGCTGCTTCGGTGTTTGTTAAATCGAGCATCTACTGTGTTCGGTTTGTTTCTGTCTCGTGGAAGTGGCCCACTTTCAGCTTGAATACTACATCATGATTGTATGAAATTCAGTGAACCATAGTTATGAAGTGGGAATATGTTGCCTTGGTTGTTGTAGTTTGTGTATTTTCACCTGACAGAACCAGGCCACACTCACAGCTTGAATACTGTCACAGTTGTATGAAACTCAGTGAGCTGTAGTTATGAGGTGTAAATGAGTCTCCTTGGTTGTTAGTAAAATTGACTCTCCTGTTGGGTTGTTTTCATCTCCAGCAACCCATTTTAGCTCAATTGATAGTTAAGAATAGTCATATTGGAGGATGGATTTGACTAACCAAGGAGTCATTTCTGCCTCATAATTAAGGCGCAGTAATTTTCGTATAACAGTCTCTTTGGTTACTACAGTTGGTTTGAGATAACAACAAGCCAACTGTAGTAACCAAAGAGAGTGTTACATCATAACTAAGGCTCATTGAATTTCATGTACCCACAACTCAGTATTTGAGTTGTGAAAGTAGCATAGTTCCATCACATGAAAACATACCAACCTTACCAATACTGTTTTGTCTCCTTCTGCATGTAGGGTCCCAAGGCTATGTGTAGGAGACAAGCCTTTGCCCTTGGTAGCACTTCATAGCTATGGTAGAAAAACTCTGGGTCACCTTTGGGACTCAAATTGTAGTATGTAGGCCACAGTATATTCACACTCCAGTGCTCTACTAGTCACTTTCATTACTGCATAGTGTTACTTTTATTTGTAGTAGGTGATAGTCCCCACCAGCCACTCACTTGAGTTAATGATACCTTCACATGACTCTGCACTGAGTGAAAGGTAGTGATTTCCCCACCCAGATATCTGTATATTGTATAGGTGGATGGATGCCTGGTGGTCTATTGGGTTAAAATACTTCAACTGGATGTGGCCCATGAGGGTGCAAATCCACAGAATCATTGGAATTAGCTACTCACACAAACACGCCATGAGTAAACACTGTCAGAAGATGCCAACAAAATTTGGCAAGCTTCAAACAGGCATAACACTGCCATTGTTAAACATATTTCCTTCATATTTTGTTTTATTGAAGCTCTTGGTGTGTATTTTTTATATATATATTTATTGGAATTGCAGACTTCATAATGACTATGGAAATGCCAATACAGTATATTATTGTCTCCATTTGTTTGCTAATCTTTGCCAAGGTATGAGTACATTTGAACACCTTATATGATAAATTATCATCAGAAGCAAACAAAATAGGGTAATAGTTGTAGTGGTAGTTGAGGTATGCATTGGCTGCATTGGATATTAGTACCTTGCACCAGGGCATCAGGGCAGGATAGTCAAGAGGGATATTAGCACCTTCCATTGTTAAACCAGTCCCCAAAGCATCGGAGGCTGTAAGGTTAAAAAGAAAAAATGTAAGGTGGTTTTCACCTATAGGATGAGGTTTCGTAAGTCAGTGCAAGTAAAAGAGGTCAGTTTGAAGTTAGATTTTCTGTAAATAGTGCATTTTAAAAGATGTGGGTTGTTGGTCACTTTCATCATGTAGGGCCTCATATGTGGACAGAGTAGCCTAGCCCCAGGGCCCTTATGCTCTTGATGGGGAGATAAAGGAGTGGATACTAGATGGATCCAAAACTGGTAGTGTGCTATATTTATTTTGTTCATTTATTTATTTATCCATCCATTATTCATTTATGTATTTTAATGCAAGGAAGGGACCAGAAGAGAAACAGAGAAATGAGTAAGTGAATGAGTGTTGTGGTGGGAAATACTCCGAGATGGTTTGGCCATGTAGAGAGGATGGAAAATGAGAAATTGACCAGGAAAGTGTGTGTGGGTGAGTTGGAGAGGAGATCTAAGCTGAAGCAGAGTTGGTTGGAAAGGTATATGGGTGAGGGTGGTGCAAGCTGGGATGAGGGCAGCCTGTTGATGGAGGACAGGGTGACATGGAGGCTGGTCAATTGTGGCCTTCCCATATGGAATTGAGGCATCTAGCTGTAGGTAGGTAGGAAGATAGATAAATAGAGAGAAGAGTGATGTCATGCATTAGAGGGGTTAGATAGAGCCTTCATATACCCCTTCACTTCTAGGCACCTCCCAGGGTTGAGTAACATGTCTGGCAGTAGCATGAGTTAAGCAAAAGTACAATACAGTAACTCTTCATTAAATGTTTACGTGCTTTCACCTGACACATTATTTTTCATTATAAAGCTGTTAATAGGTATAGGAGCACATTTCACTCAGCATGCTGTTATTCACTGTTTAGCAGTCAGGATATGCAGTGAAGGGCCGGGGTTGATACAGTTCACACCAGCACAGATCTCATTGTCCAGTCACTGTTTTTTTTTAATTTGTTTATGGACATTAACAGTTAATTAGCATTGATGTGCCTAGTGTCAATCTATTTTCATAATTATTTGTATTTTTTTATATACAGTATCTGTATATAAAGAACATGTTTTTTCTTCATTGCACACAACCCTCACTCCCTCACTTAACATGATTTTCACTGAATAGGGTAGATTTTAGGAACATGTGTTGCTTCAAAACATGAATTACTGCCTATGCTATGTGAGAGAGAAGGAAGAGGAGTGTTTGAGAGAGCGAGTGAGAAGAAAGAGAAAGAGGAGTTAGTTTTTGAGAGAGGGAGAGAAGTGTGTGAGGATATGGTAGCCTGGAGGAGCTTGTTGTGACCATCTTTTGGGGAGTTTGCAGGAGAGAGCAAGGTGTTGAGTGACCATCTTTTGGGGAGTTTGCAGGAGAGAGCAAGGTGTTGAAGGTGATGATTATGATAGTGCTTTGTTCTTGCCATCTTCAGTTATTGTTATTCACCTTAGGAAGTGATTCTGATATTGAAAGAATTTAATATAAGAAATATCTAACCCTGTTATATGCTCTTTACTCAAACCTGGCCTAATATTTCCACATCTCTATCATGATGCTAGTCATGAAGCAGTGCTATGGAAAGGATGTAGAGCCATAATCTAGTCATACTGTGCCATTGAACCACAGTAGATTCTTAATTTAATGAACTAATTCAGCCAACCCCTATTCTGTTTTTGTGAATTTTCTGCTAAGTCAAGTTCCTGTAACCAAGGTTTAATATAAAGGAAATTTTTCTGGCATTTTGAGGAACTTTTTGCTCAATCCTCAAAGCCAGTGGTCAGGCTGAGTTCCTGACAGTGTGCACCCAAACCTAACTATTCTAACTCTCATTGCCACACACAGCAGTCTGAACCCATAATTAATACCCACATTTAAATGCATTGTTATGTACATGTTAACAGTGATACATACTGTACTGACTTAGTAATAAAAAATGCACACATAAAGAATAAGGTGAGGATAGTAGTATACCAAATACAGTACTGTAGTACAGTATAGTAAATAGGGATAGTAAAATACGGTAAGGCACACCCCCGAAAGTAGGGGCTCTGCAGTTGTAGCAGAAATATGCCTGATACAGGCAGCCATACTCGCCCCCCCAAACCTGTGTCAGGCTTGGGGGTGGTTTAGTCACTGTCAGAGCCACCCTTCATCAGCATTAGAGGTGGTACTGGGGTTATAAAGGGGCTGGGGAGCATCACGGTTGGTGTTGGTGATGGTGTAGGTGTCCCTTGGGCAGAAGTTGAGGAAAGAGAGACATCAGACTCAGTTGAGGGGAGCCTAGAGGTGGATGGCAAGGAAATGTCTGATATACAACTGTCCTTCCTTTCCATAGATTTATGTGGTAGTGGTGGCTTGAAAAAATCGTCAATATTGGTGTGCTTAGGGGCGTACATCTCCTTCTTGATCTTCCTAATTCTGGTCCTCATTTCCTTCAGGTGAGGGTAAAACATTCAGTTCCTCATGACTGCAGTCAGTGATGAAATCCAGAAGTGTGTCAACAGTATCCCTGGCTTGGGACAGTCTGACCTTGCTGGTAGACTCCTGGACTTCCTCTTCAGCTGGTGCCTTCTCTTCAGCCACTTCACCACAGTTTCCTCATCAGGCTAGATGTGGTAGCCACGGTCACCAGCATCCATATCTATCCATTCATGGATGTCCTCCATGCCCACTTGATCCTCACTTGCCCGGTGAAAGGCCTCCCTGCACTCCTCTGCAGTGAAGCCCTCAAAATCTGCTGCCTCCTTCTGTTGCTGCTGCATGTACTCCCTCTGGCTGAATATCGTATTCCACCCACGAAGATGAGTCCTGGTGGCCACAGGGTCCCATGCCTTCCTGATGTTCAGTTCAGTGTCATGCATGTTGTACTTCTTCCATGCCTCAGCACTGCACTGCCCTCTGGTGTCTTTCCTTCCTCTGGCTCCATCGCTACCACCAGAATGTTGTCCAGCCATCAGCCTCCTGTAATGTCATTTAAATGTGTTTATTATCCCCTGGTCCATGGGCTGCAGGATGGAAGTTGTGTTGGCAGGATGGAACATTTCCTTGATTTTCCCATTATGGGTGGTCAGCACTTCCACTGAGGGATGGTCTGGGGCCTGGTCCAGCAGCAATAGAGCCCTAACCTCACCTGGCCACACATTGTGCTCCCTCATCTGGTACCCCTTGACTGAGGGCACAAAGCAGTAAAAAAACCAAGACTTGGTTACCCTGCCTGTGAACCAAGCTTTGGTATTGCATTCACAGTCCACAGGCAGACTATTCATGATGGGCCTCATTGCAGGTGGTTGCTTCGCATTGCCACCACCATTGGCCTCAGTTGGTGTGAAGCATCGTCATTTGCACACAACAGCACAGACACCCTTGGTTTGTTCTGCTTGTGGCCTTGCACACTGAACTGGCTTTTTTTGGCACATGTGGTGTTATGCAGGACTTTCCAAAAAGGCCCTGTTTTGTCTGCATTATAAATTTGCCAGTCCTGAAGGCCTGTCCCCTTGTTTATTTTCTTTAGTTCCTCCACTTTCAAAATCAGCACTGCACCTCTTACCCACAGTTTTTCAGTGTGTAATGTCATGTCGCTTACTAAATCTAGTTATCCACCCATCACTAGCCAGAAAACCCTCAATTCCGAGTTTCTCCGCAAACCTCAGTGCAGCACTCCTTATCTCGTGCCCACGCACAGGCAAATCCTCGGCTCTTTCCTGCTCCTACCGTACCAGCTGTACACCGCTTTGTCTAATTTTGCATACTTTAGTTCTTTCATAGACTGCCTTTCAAACATTTCAGATTTTTCACTACTGCTAGCACCCACCTCTGGTTGCCATTTCAGTTTCTTGATTTCGTCCTTGTTTGCGTAGGTCATGCAGTTGGGTTTTCTTTACCCCGCACTCCTTCATCACCCCACTGGGCAAACTCTGCACTCCATCTTCTTGATTATTTCCAATTTCTGGGCAGGAGAAAGCCTCACCCTCTCTTTCTCTTCCTGAACCCTAGGCATGGTGCACAAAAACTTTGGTTCACTGAAAAAAAAACACATATGAGGCCGCAATACCAAGGCAAAGCCGCACACACACAGAGTTATATCTGACAGTAGGTTGATCATGTGAATACTGTACTGTATAGGCTGCACGACATCACTGAGTCCCTGCCGTTGCCTCTATCAAGTAGGTTGGCAGGGATGTGTGGCAACATCTCACACCGCCGGCAAGGGGAGTTGTCCACTATGGGCTCAATGATGCGCTCAATTTACTGAAGTTTTTCGGAAATTCAATAGTTTCCGGAACATAATTCCTTTACGGAATTATACTCATCAATTTTACTGAAATTTTCCTTTAAATGGGGAAGAAAAACAGCGGAAAAAATTTCTTCCGCTGTCTCAGTCTTCCACTAAATTGGTGTATGTATCTGTTGTACATGAAATAAGCTGCAAAGAAAAGCCTCACCAGACTGGCACAAAATCAGTAACTTAGTTCTTTCATCATAACTTGGCCCAGATTTTTATCCTTTTGCAGCTTGTTTCATTAAGCTCAGTGGCAGGGAAAGGCAATGCTGTGGCTGTATGTAGTTTCCAAAGGACTTCTTTATGACTAGCATCATGTTGTTAATCTAGTGTTAGAAGTCAGTATTCAAGATGAAGGGATGGCAGTTTTAGGCTAAGTTATAGAAAAAAGGTATAGTTGTTGCAGTGCCAAGCTTATCTGAATGTGAACACAGCAGAGTGTAGGCTGAAGTTGCCCTCCTCCTGCAGTCCACCATCTTTCTTATGGGAGGAGATAGGGAGTTGAGGGATGCTTGTATAACTGAGCAGCAGAGCCAGCTGGTTATATCGGTGTCCCCACAAGAAGGCATCCCTTTCCAGCACCATAGCAAGAACATAGTGGCTTATTAAATATCAACTACATCATTGAATACTTTATCCTTCTGTCAGACATTATTTTGCTCTCTGGACCCTACTTCACCCTATCCTTTGGGGAGGAAAAGAAGTTTGGATGATGATGATGGTGATGATAATGATGATGGATGTTGTGTTGATGGGGCTAGTGATGATGATGATTGATAATGATGGTGGTGATGATGATGACTTCCTAACACTGTATCTTTTGTCTTTACAGGCAATCATCATGGGAGTGCAGTACCACCAAGAGAGCCTACCTGTGCAAGTCATCACTACAAGCTGCTTCACAACCCACCAACTCTACACGAACAGACTGACATTACATTGGCGTGGTCTCCGGCAGTGCATTAAGTCTTCACCATAACAGCATTTATCATTTTTTGCTGATAAGACAACACTAAATTAGCTTTTTATATATTTTTGGATTAAGGTCACAGTAAATTACACAGAACTACCATGTGCTTACTCATATCGTGGTCAAAATTTAGACTGCTGTAGAAGTGACATACAGGTAAGCTTGTCTGCTGTTTCTGTGTAGCCATTAAGTTTTCTCCCTGTGAGTCTGGTTATGTCTTTTTCATTTTGTTCTTGCCATCTGTGGACTGCTTACATTGAACATAAAATAGGCTTTTTGAAGTACGGAGGTTATATACAGCCTTGATAGAGCCCTTCAGTACCACAGACCTTATATGCAGCCTTGATAGAGCCCTTCAGTACCACAGGCCTTATA
>JAGKTI010020231.1:0-15899 GCA_018397915.1 Birgus latro | reverse complement strand
AAGAGAGAGAGAGAGAGAGAGAGAGAGAGAGAGAGAGTCAGCAAAAAGTAATGGAATAAGGGAATACAGAGCTTAGAGATGAAGTGATGGAAAGAATGCAAGTACGTACACACACACACACACACACACACAAACAAAAATGAAAATGAATTAATAAAGTCTACTTGGAGATGCAAATGAAGATTTAAGAATACTGTTGTCATCTTACCTGACTGCCAAGAATTCCGCCTCATTCTCGGTCTTCTCCTCATTCTCCCATCAGCCCCCTAAAATTCAGAACGTATACATTAAAGGAAGGAACTAAATGAGGAAAAAGTCGATAAATACGAGAACTGAATGGGAGAGGAAGGAGGTAGGGTGGTGGTGGTGGTGGTAGTGACAATAATAATAATAATAATAATAAAAATAATGATGATAATAATAATAATAATTAGTCACTGTAGTAGTAGCGTCCTGCAGTCTTCACTTGTCCTACTGCAGCTCATGATCCTCCTTCAAGGATAGGGACGTTTGTATAAACAGGCAACTCCATCACCCGGATTTATCAGTGCCACCACGAGAAGGCATCCACCTCCAGCAACAAGGTGTAAGGATACGGTGGAGGAGAGGAGAACATGAAGGAGGGTTGCTTGGAGTGGTGAGGAGTGGCAGGGAGTGGTGAGACAGGCTTTGGGGTCGTAGTGGGTAGTATTGTGTATTGTATGTGGCATAGAGGGCTTCGTTGCATCTCTGCCTTAGCGATTTATTTTCCATACTACACCTCAATATTCTTCTGCATGTTATTGATGCAAACTTTGATAATATTAAAACGACCAACAGAATACAAGAGAATGCTTAGATGTGATACCGGAGGTAAGTCACTAAGGAACAAATGCTGCGAAGCCTCCCACGCTGCTAAGAAAACAGTCTTCGTATTCGATGTGCCTCCTTAATCATTTAGTTTGCATATATAACATGCTCCTGTATGTTATTTGCCATGTGCAAAATAAATAGCGCAGGAAGAGCTGTTACGAAATCCCCTGAAACACTTGGGGTACGACCCATGGAGGCCTTGATGAACTCTGGGATGAAGCGTCTGACATGAATATTATATAAATAGAAATACATAAACAGACTGACATATAGATACACTGCTTAATATAACGTAGAGAATTAAATATGCTTAGAAATAACTTAAATGGGAGCTTATTAACTGCAGTTCTTGATACTGAAAGACGCATTCATGAATATTTCTACTCAACTTCCATTACAATACTTGATTTTGTATACCATACAGGCCATCGGTAAGGAAAACGTGTGTTTGTTTAGATACACGAAACTTGATACCTAATGCTAAACAAAGACAAATAATGAAACATAACTGAAGTCTTTCCTACTTACGTAAAACACAGTTCAAAGCTGGCGCCATAGCTTACTACATTTCGACATATTTGATAAGTGATGTAACTTTACTATTATTATTACTACATTACATTCTCGTACCCAATATTCGTCTTATACGGCCGAATAACAAAATCATGCAAGTGAACATGTTCAGCGAAAATCTAGGCCTCCGTACTGTCCTTTACGTTACCAAATATCCTAAAGCAAGTTAAATGTCATTAGGCAACCCTTATAAAATATACTCTTAGAGCATTATGGTAGTTCCTATCTGATCTGAGTAATGTACGGGCGAAATTAGCAAACCAACAAGCCTCAGGATGATATAGATGGTGTGTACACTGTAAACAAACCGAGATGTTAATGTGTTGCAGAGTACCGCCTCGAAAACCATTCAGATGGATAAAGCACTTTTACAGAAGTTTTCACATCACTCCACGGATATTTTCCAGAAGTGTGACAGGTAGGGCACAAATATGATGGCCGATTTATTGGGGAGAAAAAACTGGTGACTGACTTGGCTACTGCCGGTACGAATGTTAAGTTTTTAGGACAGCAGATTCATGAATTTAACCAATTTTAACAAATGTAAAAAACTAAACTGCTACTCGTCAGATCTCGCAGATTAACTAGTAATGAACCTAACCTGATAAACTATCAGGGCATTGTGAGAATGACATCCTTCATGTGAGTCTCCATGGAAACATATTATAGAGGAAAGAATGTCGAGTTGTGAGAAGTTTTCAGGAGAAAAAGATTGTGATTTAAATTGGTCAAATACACTGCTTTACAATCTGTATTAATTCCTCACCAAATGGGCGTGGCCTTTCTACATTTTCTACTGAAAATGAGTCTCTCACCTTTTACTTGTTGCTCTTCCTGGATTACCACAGCTACGGGGCATTTTTATGAACTTACCTCTGAAAGCTGTACATGAGGATTTGTAATGCATAAATATTCCATCAACATCTATCAGTAACTGGCCATACTTAACATTCCTAATGTGCATTTTTTTATTTGAATATTGACTGTCAAATGCAAGTGAGGTTATGTTGAATTAGGTAAGGTTTGGTTAGATCATTAAGTTTATCACAGCTTTTACACGGGATACACTGACATGTCTGGTCGGAGCGATGGTTGGCAAAAAACGCAGCCAGTCAGAAAGATCATTTGTAAACACTGCCACGGGTGACCTGGCTGCTTCCATAACTACCCCAAAATAGGTATGTTTTGTTTTTCTCCAATCACTTTTTGCAGTCACAGTTTAACTGTTAACTATCTGTGTTGCATATATACCAAAATTACTTAGCTTGGGTTCGTGAGTTTGTTATAGTACTGGTGGAATTGCCACACCCGTTTGGTAAAGAATTACCCAATCTTTCCCTTAAACTCACTGAAGCAGTCTTCTCTGAAGCACTCTCAAGAGGACTATCATGGCTGTTGCCATTAGCTTTCCATTGTACTCCTTTCCTTTATGAGGTCCACATAAGTGATGAATGTACTATCAAAAAATTTTCCTAATGTTTCTGGTAACTTTCAGTAGTACAATATAAGGTATGAAGGCAGTTCTTGTAAAGGAAAACATCCTGTTGCTAGTGGCCAATATACTTAACAACATGGCCCTAGAGTTTCTATATTTCTAGGCCTATTGTTTTGTCAGATTAGGTTTTGGTACATCAGTTACTTGTGATGTTCACTTCTTGTAAAATTTCTTAGTTTTGCTTGAAACCATCTCTCTGTGAAATGAAGTCTGGTTAGGTTTGAGTAGCTGTATATTCTTCTTGACCAACCATGTATCCTTCCACCATTAAGCTCACTCTTGCATACAGTACTGGAGAGGGATGCCTGCATGTGGTGGCATCAGTATAAATGGGTGGCTCTTTTTACGTGATTATACAAATGTCCTTCAGTTCCCTTCCTAACAGGATTGGGATTTATAAATGCAGTTAAGATCAATTTCTTGACGCAATTCAGGTTTTGATATGCAAGAGGGACAAAGAGGCCGTAGAATCTTCCTCTCTGTCATGTTGTAACTTCAAAAACAAATCTTAAGTTATGACACAAAACTTACGTAAAGTTATAGATGTTTTCTGCTGGAAGATCAAGGAAAATGGTTTAATGGGGTCTATAAAAGCCCACATTGCTTAGTGGCAAAGCAGGGATCCTCTCTTTGGCTCAGTGGTAACGTGCGTGAGTTTGAAGTGCAAGGGCCTGAGATCGAATTTCAGTCAGACCACTGATTAATTTGTTCAGTTTCATTTCAGTCATTACAGTACATTGGTTGGCAGCAGTGTGGGATGTGAGGCGAGACTTGGAGGGCAATGATGTTGTTGGTTAGCTGACAGCATCTTAGTCCTTACATCCAGGGATGAGCTGTTCGGTGTGGTCCGCAGCTTCCCCAGTGATGGCCTCCAGTGCTGTGCTACCATATGTGCTCGAAACTCACCAAATTAATCACCAAGGGGAGAAAAGAGTGAAGTAATGGGGTCTTTAAAAGCCTACGTTGCTTGGAGGCAAAGCGGGGATCCTCTCTTTGGTTCAGTCATAAAGTGTGCACATGTGGAGAGCGAGGGCCTGAGATCGAATCTTGGCCAGGACAGTGTGATTGATTTGTTCAGTTTCATTTCCAGTCATTACAGTGGTCCAGAATCTTTCCCTGCCTAGTTCTTCCTATACAAATATATGTACGTTATGACAGAATGGATCATAATTATGTCAGAGAATCCTAACCCAGGTTCACAACCAGATGAACCTGATGTCACATTAAGAGCAACATCAAACAGTAGATGCTATCTTCCAACACCCGATCTATTTTCATTTTCTACATGACACAGCATTTACTGTACACTTTATCCTTTTCTGAAGACTTCCTTACTCCTCATTTTTCATGAATCCCTATGTATCTTCATCCCGTTCAGTCTGTGTGCCCACACATTTCTTAAACTACTGCACTTCCCTTGCTGTGACTTCTCACACTCATGCCATTCCAGATCTCACACACAGCTCATTAATGTGGGCAATAACATCTGTCCTGTAAGCTTTATTTCCTTTTCTTCATCCAGTATTACAGTGTAGTAATATCACGTTTTGTGAGTGATTACCCAAAGGTAAAGTTAAATTGAAACTGTTTTGCCACCAAAACCTATCTATCTATCTGTTTATGTATCTTAGTGCATGGTTATGATGCGCTGCCATAGTAATAGGTAAGGTTGGCTTAATAATTTATTATTAGGTTAAATTAGGTTTAGTAAATACTGTAATATGGTAGTTTAGGGTAATGTAATACTGGTATTATTATGACATTAAGTTGCAGTGATGATCTGGCACAACACTACCCATTTGGGTTAGGTTAGGACTGATTATATTATGCATCAACCATATTGCCTTGAAAGTAGCAGTAGCTACAGAACCTAACCCAACCTAAAATAGCATTCTAGCAATCCTAACCCTAACTTACAGGAGCCAGTGTTCTCGATAAATATCTTTAATACTGTTAGGTTAGTTGAAGCTCAAGTACAGTAATTTAATCTGTCCCCATTCCTATGACAGATTTCTCCTAAGTTGAATAATTTCTTCTGATGGAAATAAGAATAAAATACTGTATTATGGATCACCATCATACTGAAGTTTTTGAAGGAGTAATTCATGAATGTGTTTAAACCATTCTCTATGAGAGGTGTAAGAATCTGATTTAACTTGTTGGGCAGGAGACCAGTGAAATTAACAATAAAACTCCTGTCATTAACCCTCAGCAAAATAAAATCATCTGGCTATAACTGGAAGAGAGTCCAGTGTGATACCAGAAGTGTCCTGATCATGAAAGGATTAATGTTAATAATATTAAAACACTCAGACTCCAATACCCATTCAGCTAAATAAAATTACATTTAGCTCACCTATGACACTCTGCCTTAATGCTCATCGTATATAATGTGATAGGCAATTGTACAGGTCCTCATAGCTACTGCAGTGTGGTTATATTCACCACATTGCAGATCGCTGGCTCAAATATTGCTTTTTCTGTCACTGCATGGACATAATTCTCACGGCAAAGGCCACGTGACTACTCAGACACTCACTGCTGTGGGACTGTGTCGTGGAGTGATGGTGCGGGGTTTATGGTGTGGGGTGGTGTTTGAGTGATAGTGTGGGTTGCTGGTCTGAGTGATGCAATGAGGAGATGGTCTGGGTCCTGACATGGGATGGCATTGTCATCTGTCATGGTGTGGAGTGAGTGTTGTCTGTGTCATGGTGCTGGGTGACAGTGTTCTCTACATCATGGTGTTTTGGGGGGTGTTGGATGATGGTTTAGGTGATGGTCTGGGAGTTGGTGGGGTCTGGGCCATGGTGTGGTCTGCCACCAGACTTTGGGTTACATATACCTGTAGTGTGTTTTCGTGTTCATCATTGTTTGGTACATTTATGTTCACTGTGAGGTGGACAGAGCAGGGTTTGAAGAGGGACGGGGGTCATTAGGAGTGACTAAAGAAAGTACTGACCATAAGCAGTTTCCCGTAGGCTCTGTCTCCCTTAATTTGGATTCCTATAAAACTACACAGGTTAATGATGAATAAGCTGCTTTACAGGCAAGCTGGCTGTATGTGTCAGTAACTGGAATGGAGTACTGTACTACAGCTGTCCTAATCATGAGAGATGTAATGGTACCAGTATTATGTACTGTAATACTTGTACTCTCTGGCACTAATATTTATTCACAACAGAATAAAATGGCAGTAACTGGAATAGAATTCAGTTTCAGAGTTTTTCTTATCATTGGGTTAACCCTTGCTGAGCTGCAGACCTCATATGAGGCACAGTGGTCTGCACGAGACAAGCTGCTGGCCTCATATGAAGTACTACCGGTATTTACATTGGTTATAAAACAGTGACTCAGGGGTGGACATTCATAGATTTTTCTGGGAAATTACTTCAAGATATTTCCTCCTTTTCCTACAGCATCCTAGTCGTTCATAAGTGTTTTTTTTTTTTTGCATGTTTTCTGTAAGAAATACTGTCCTATACAGTTAAACTTACCCTGTATAGGTTTGTGCTGTTCAGCACTCGACGAACTCTCATCGTTATCATCGCTTGGTGAGTACAGTACACTGTACCCAGAAGGGCTTGTGTACCATCCTGTACTGTCATTTTAGGAGGTATTGATGTGGGAGGGGGGAATGAGTTGGGGGGAGGGCAGTCAAATGGTGGGTGACAGAGCGACTTGGGGGCGTTTTGTCTGCTGCCACCCTTTGCGGGATTAGGGCATTGGGCTATAGATAGTAGATAGATAGATAGAGATTAATGTGCCATAAAATGCATTTACAGGTGTTATAATGGGTTTGTAGGTAATAGGAATAGCTAAAACACTGAAATCAGTGACTTCTCTCGTAGGTTTGGGCTATTTGCGGAATTCAACTGTTGCGGAGTGTTCTGGTACATACCCCCGCGAATAGTGGGACCTGACTACACTCTTAGGCTTCAATACTCACTCAGATGAATAAAATCTTGTGGCATAGCTGGAATAGAATACTGTAGCTGCCCTGATCATGAATATATTAAAAGACATCACAGTGGGGGAGTTTAAACCTGCAACTATGTTGCATAGCATTACTGTTTAGTGAAATGCAAACAATTATTACCTTCTCCCTCTCCCCAGACAAGGGTCATCCATACAGCCCGCTAGGAGAGGTGGTGAAATGTCGACGCAGTGAGGCACGGCGCTCGTTGCTGGTAGAGGTGGCTGGCGTGGGGTCAGCTGGGGACCTTCATCATGTTTGCTCACAATTTGGATGTGTTGAGCACATGTTCCACTACACCACCAGAAGGAGGAATGACTGCAAGGCAAGATCAGAATACAAATCTTTTTCACTCATTCTCTTTTACTGTACATACAGCAGTGAAATATCATTTACTTTTATTGTTTGAAACTCCATAATTTTCTTGTGTGGCTGCAGCTACAGTCTGAGTTGAGAGTAAAGTAGGAGTACATTATCTGTATATGTTCAGGAAGGCAAAGAATTACCATATATTGTAGACTGAAAAGGTGCAGTTTGTGTATACAGTATACGGTTTATACAGTACTTCCGCATTATCAAGATTTTTTTTTCCCCCCAGTGGTTTGAACTACAGAATTTTTTTCAATTGGAAATTATTTATAAATTATTCCCAAGGCAGAAAAAAAAAAAATCTGCCATTTCCACTGGGTGTTGCAGGGACCATCTTCCTGCAAACCCAATAGTTGCCTACTTTCAGCTCTACCCATTTCCATTTACATGTCCCACTCAGTTTTAATTTCAAAATATACATAGTGCCTGTAGCTCCTTCTGTGGAAAATAATAAAATGTTCACATAAATTTGCACTTAGGTGGTGCCAGCCTGTCTCCTCTGTGTTACCTATACCTAGCTAGTCACCTCTTTTTGGCACTACCCATTTCCATCTACACATCTCACTTTCACTCTTCATAGTGCCTGTAGCTTTAAAAAAATGTATTCAGTGCAGATGAGGCAGGCCTATAATGGAATGATATTTATAAAGGAAATGCATTTTTAATTATTAAAATCCTGTTGACATACGAGTAGCTGCATAAGAATTATGTATTAAACATAAAGGCATCCACGGGACAGTTGGTACTGACTGCATCTTAGGTACAGTATGTAGCCTGTCAATAACGAGGGACACCTGTATACATATAGTATACAGTAGATAGATATAGATATGTACATACAGTTATATATTTTATCACATGGAGCAGCTCTTGGAATACTACATCAAGTGGCCAGTACTGCAGAAATCCATTAAATAAAGAGAAATATAATAGTACTTATGACAATTGGGGTGCAGTATTTAAGGTTACAAAACTGTCATAGAATATACTTATGCTGTACAGTTTGTGAAAAAGTCCCAGATCACATTACCACATTCATAGTTACTGATAGCTACCAAAAATTTAGTAAGAAATTCACATGTTACAAGTAAGAATGCTCCCTCTGTATTTCTGTAATAATTTTGTCTGCTATAGCCTAGGTAGTTTAGCAAAATATAAATATCACAGAATAAATGACCTCCAGTCCTTTAACCTCAATGTGTCTAGGCATCTGGAAATGAACAGATCTTGAATTTGACTTTGTTATTCACTTGTTTATTTATTTATTTTTTCAGGAGGGAGCAATCATGTGGGCTTCCAACCTATAGTTCTTTCTTTCTTGCATAAAAAGAAAGAAAAGAAAAAAGAAAAGAAAAGCCTGTAGATTGCAATCAAGAATTTAAGGCTAAGTGATGAGTAGCAAGATATATAGCCAGTAGATGTACCATACAGTAATTGGACTTGTTCATAGTCTCTGCATTTATATTTTTCCCCTTTCTGGATCGTAAAGTTCTGCCCCCAGTATTCCTGTAATCTTCTTCATTCTAACGCTTCTCACTCAAAATGGTATAGGCAGGATTCACAAGTACAAATAAAAGGGAGTACAGTAGTACGAAAATTATGAACAAAGTGTGCAGTGAAGTAGACAAACATCTATTCATGCATCTTAAACCTTTAGCCATTAAAAATCTTGGCTGCATGCTAAGGCACCCATCCATGGCACTTTCACTTAACCCCTAAAGACCACAAATCTCCCCCAGCTGCATTTTGGGTCTGATTTTTTAAAAACTTTCACCAGGGTCTTACAGATTTCAAGAGCTTGAATTTACACACCTGAAAATGTATATTTCACTCTCATATGTCTAATGGTTACCACACTGTCAACCATAAAAAAAAAAAAAAAAAAGTCACCCCTTGCATAAAAACAAAAACAAAAATTTTGGAAAATGCATTATTTTTGTCAAATAACCTTACAGAAATCACTAAAATCAATATGAATCATGTGCCTAGGCATGAAACAAGTTGAATGAATGAGAATGAAAGTATTAAAAAAAAAAATCTTGCAAAATAACTATATACAATCAGCCTGTCTGCAGTCGTCAGTATTAGAACTTTACGTAGCAGGACCCAAAACTGACGACCGTCAGACATCGGTCTTTAAGGGTTAAGACTTTGGTTGATGATGATGATAAATATATTTTTGTCCCCTCAGGAAATGATCCTAGTAGAGTTCCAAGATGAAGAATCTCTCTCCATTGCTCTTGCCAACGCCAGCTCACTCAGTTCCAGCCGTACCATCCCTGCCTGCACGCCTTATGTCTGGTTGGCAGCGGAAAGACCCAGCAGTAGAGGCAAAGAAAGTGCCAGCAGAATAAAGGAGCACAGTAAAAGTAGTAAATCTGAGACTGAAGACAGTGCTAGCAAAATTAAGGGATATAATAAAAGCAGTAAATCAAATAGTGAAGATAGTGTTGGTAGTGGACGGAGTGGAGAAAATGTGACAGACAGGACTAGAGATGGTGGTGCAAGTGCAGGGAACCCCACAAACTTCACCGTACAAGTTACTCTTCAGGATTCAGAGGACCTCCTGACTCGCATGCTGAAGTGCAAGGATGTAAGTTTCATTCTCAGTGTAAATTGGATGTCTGTCTATCCATCTACTCATATCTATAGCCTGACACCTCAATCATTTAAGGGGTGGCCACAAACAAATCACCTCCATGTTGCCCTGTCCTGACATTTTGCTGCCCACCTTCAACTCACACACCCCTCTCTCATATACCTCTCTGCTCTTTCCATCTCATCCTTGGTCTCCCCTTCCCTCAGCCTCACTCACATACACTTTCCTTGTTAATCTCTCACTCTCCATCCTCACCACATGGCCAACCCACCTCATTGTATTTTTCCTAATGCTTTCTATCACATCCACATTCACACCATAATACTCCTTCACTTCCTCATTTGTCAGTCTGTCTCTTCATGTAACTCCACATACTCTGCTCAGATAACTCATTTCTGCTGCTTTCACTCTTGACTTGTGTCCTTCCAAAAAGGTCCAAGCTTTGCTTCCATATGTTAGAGTGGGTATCACAGTACTATCATGCAGCAACTGTTTTAGTTCCATGCTCTCTTCCCTATTTCCTATCACTGCTTTCAATGCAGCAGTGACCTTTCTTCTCTGTTGTACCCATTCAATCACTTCATCCTCTAAACTTCCATCCTTACTCATCACACTACCCAAGTACATGAGTGTACTCACATTTTCCATCAGATGTCTGTTGATAAAATGTCACCTACATATCTAGAAAAGTCTTCAGTGAAAGAATATCAGTGTTACCCTACCTGTTATACATTAGGGTAGGTTCTAAAGAAAAAGAAGCAGTAGATATGATACAGATATAATTCCATGGTATGGGAGGGTCATGAGAAACATTTGGGGGGATAATATTGGCACCTGGTAGTCTAACAGTTCATTAAAGTTGGGGGTAAAGACTGTGTGTTGCATACAACAGTTCAAACCCTCAAGAGGTGATAAAGATTTTTATATCATGTACATAATTGGTGCCACACAAATAGATGGGTGCCCAACACTTAAATGGTGTGGACTGTGGTGGTTTTGCTGTGGATCCCCTTTCACCTCAAAAGGGGTAATTACCACTATTATTATTGACCCAAGGATGAGGTGATTAAATTGCAATGAGAGTACTGTACTGTATATTAGAGTACAAAAACATTCCATTTTAAGCTTTAATCACCAGCCCAGTACAGTTTGGCAGAGGTAAGCACACAACTGAGTGCCCTTTTAGTATTGGTTGGAAGTGATTTTAGGTGAACTCTAGCACTTACGCACTTCACTACAGTTTCTGTCTACTCAGTACTTCATTTTGGCTGTTACATGACAGTTTTATTTAGACTGAGATAGACATCTTGGATACATTGGAGATAAAAATGATATTCCTAGACATCTTGGATACATTGGAGATAAAAATGATATTCCTTATCCTCCTCAATATGTAAAATTTCTTGTACGATAAGTAAGAATTGTCTGGCATTAACAAGAATAAACTGAAACATGATGCCACTGCACCGAAAAGGTAAAAATGTGAGGAATTACAGTGTTCATACAGTTGTGCAACCATACACTGGAGTAGTTTTGTATCAATACATCGTCACTGCATTCACAGTTTGATTGATACACTTGTACTATTCATGTAGACAGTCATCAGTGTTTAGAATGTGAGCAGACTAAAGTCCATCCAGAGGCCTGTATTCAGAGTAGCACTGGAGGCACAGCAGTTTGTTATGCACAGTATGCCTTGATACAGTACCATGTTCTCTTTTATACTACTTATGGTATGGTATACAGGCAAACCCTAGTTTAACAATGCAGTTGTTTAACTGAAAGCCCATTGCTAGGTGGGGTATCAACAATCAGGGAAAATTTAACATGTAAAGTATAGGGATGCATTTTTGAGCCTTAGGTTTCCCCCCAGCCAAGTCCTAAACCCACCCAAATGAGTCCAAAACAAAAGTTTAAAGCCAATCTAAATGGCCTAACAGCTGTAAATGAAGCTAATCTAAGCCTAACAACTAAGTAACTCAGTAAAACGAACAAAATCTGAAAATCATAAAAATTAGGTAAAAAAACATCAAACCTCACATCACTTACTTCTTGTAAGTCCATGTCCAGTCCTGGTCATCATCCTTGCTATCCCCCCTGCGGCTAGGGGACATGTGGTGCTCCCTAGCACTCACTTAGCCTTCTCAAAGCCCTCAAACCCCATCTCTGGGGGAGGGTCGGAGAGGGGGGGGCAGCCTGGCAAGGTGGGGTGATGGTAGTGGGAGACTTAACTGACCCATTGTTAAACTGGGGTTCGGCCATCATAAGGTGGGGTAGGGTTGTATTTCTTCCACCATCACTAATCTGGGGTTTCGCATATAGGGGTATCGTAAATCGGGGTTTGCCTGTATAGATTTCTTGTATCAGCATAGATTGCCTGAGTAACACAAGAGGATATTGATATGTTGTATGCAGAATAAATCACAAAGAAAAATGTTTTACAAAATAATCAGATGCAGAAAGTCCAACAACTTTTAGGTGATATACAGTACATTCCTGTAGCCCATGACCTGTATTGAGGTGGCTTGCAAACCCAACATAGGTGGGCAGCTTTACTGTACATTTTTCCCCCCCCCCCTCCCCTCAAGATGTGTTTTATGGGTCCTGAAGGACGACTAATATATATAAGGCCTTGGAACACCATTCTGTCACTGGAGAAAAAACCTGCTCCCACCCAAGGCCTATTGTTGTTGTTGTTATTGTGACCCCAGGCTTATCTGGGCTTGATTCCACTGGACTGTAGGGTGAAGCTACTTTTCTTGTGTAGTTTACTATTCTTCTTTTGGGAAGAGGGAGGGAATTGAGGAAGATCAGTACCACGATGTGAAGGTGCATGTGTAAGGTGGATTTTAGAGTGTAGTGTAGTGTGAGAATTGCTTGTGGTACTCTGTTTTGTGGGAGTGATGGTGTTTGTGAGTGACTGAGTTAAAGGTTGTATTTGTTACTGAAGGAAGTTAACAAGGGATAACACATTAAAGAATGTCCCGCTGCACCCGTTGAAATGACTGGCTTTGAGTGAGATTGAATCATCTGTAAGGTAGGAGGATACCCTTGCTACTGACCCAGCCACCGGAGGCTCATTCTCAAGGGATTACAGTATAAGCAGAAAACACTCATTTCTGACCTCACAACAACTTCATAATGAATCATTTCTAAGTTTGAGTAAAAAAGGAGCTTAATTCATGAGCAATTTCTTAATGAAGCAACTTGAAGTAAAGATTGCCTGTAAGTAAATAGTGTAAACTGTAGCTGAACAAGTTTTTCCCTCCTCCATAGATGTCTGAGCAGATCCAGATCTTGTATGACACCCAGAAGATGACAGAGATTGGATGGCGGTTGCGATTTTTCTCATGTTGGCAAGTAAGTGAGCTTTTCCCAGTGCAGAAAATCCTATTAAATGTTCCCTTCTTTGATGTTCTTTTTTCTGCTGTTAAGTCCACAATAAAGTACAGACAGTCTTATTCAAGTTCCAATCCTATCTATAACTGCTTTGCCAGTTTCCCCCAATGTACAGTGCATGTTTCATGAGAAAGTCTTGATATTTTGAAGCACATACCTGACTTATAACAAGGACTGCCTCACAAAGAAAAATATGGTCATCATCATCAAAACCCTTTTTCCCAGTAATAAATGAGGTTGGTAGAATCCAGAAATGGTAACAAGAAAGCACAAAGTAAGAGAACTAAAGAATTCCTAATGAGATGAAGTAACAAAACAGGCAAAATAGGTTCATTCCTATAATTTTTCTTAAACTCTTGTAAATATGTACATGAGAGCTCCAGCATGTACTTTGAGCAAGTTTGTAAGTCAGAATTGCATCACGTGAGCATACAATAAAACTGACTTTACAGTTCTTTGGATTCAGTAGAGAAGCATTACAAACTTGCATACCCTAACAGATTAAATCCAGCTATCTTTTATGCACATTAACTAACCTTTTTATTTTATTCAGGTAAGAGAAGCCTTGTTATGACAGGGTTAGAAACTATCGCCAGTTCTGTAACCATCAGTTCAAGTGTTGGTATGCGTTTGATTTATTTACTTATACTGTATATTTCTCTTAACCACACACATGATTTTTATAAAGCTTAGCATATAGCTTTTTAGTTGCTGCTTGCTATATGCTTCAACAGAATTCTTTAAGTAAGGACAGTGGTTTAGCCTCTGGAGGGGAATGCAGGGTGTAAAATTTTTATTTAGGAAGTGGAGAGATGGTATGGGGCACAAGGGCTTAAGAGTAAATGCAGATAAAACAAAACTGACGGTATCTAGGGCTGGTGGCAGTACTGTCAAAGAAGAGGAAGAGTGGCCATGTGAGATTAGCCACAGGGGCGTGGGAAGTATTTCCATCTTGTGCAGTGTCTGTGATAAATGGTTGCATAAGAGATGTGGTGGTATTAGAGGTAGACTGCGAGATAATGCTGATTTCATGTGTGGCGGGGAGAGTAGGCAGAGATAGTCAGGTGTGAAAGGATTGAACTTGCTGGTGAGTCTCGAGTGTGTGGAAGAGTTTTGTTATTTGGGAGACATGTTATGTGCTGGAGGTGGGACCGGAGCTAGCTCTGTGGCTTGAGTGAGGGGTGGTTGGAAGAAGTTCAGGGAGCTGTTGCCTTTCCTGACATTGAGAGGGCTCTCCCTCCATGCTAAGGGATCTTTGTATGCAGCATGTGTTAGGAGTGTAATGCTGTATGGTAGGGAGACTTGGGCAGTAAAGGAAGAGGATATTCGCAGGCTCAAACGTACAGAAATGACAACGATTAGGTGGATGTGCAGTGGGTCCCTGAGTGTGAGGCCTGGGGGGGCTAGGTTTACGATGGAAGAGTTGAGGGGTAGGATGGGACTGGAGTGTACTGGTGTTGTGATAAGGAGATGTAGATTGAGATGATTTGGGCATGTGGAGAGGATGGAGGATGATAATTGGGTGCAGAATATGAGAAGTGTTAATGTTCGGGGTAGGGTTGCAAGAGGTAGACCGAAGAAGACCTGGGACAAGGCCATTGAGTGTGACCTCAAGGACAAGGGACTGAATAGGGAAGCTGACAGAGATCGAGCAGCATGAAGAGCTGCCATTAGGTGACCAAGGCCAATGCATACAAGCATGTTGGAGCCTTTGAAAAAGAACGAATGACCATTCATTTTCATTACAATGAGGGATCTTGCCGAATCTGAGTAAAGTTATTTTTATTCAGTAGCCACAATAAAAGAAAAAGTTATCATCACAGTAAAGAAGCAGTAAGACGAGTGAAAGAACATATCATTATACCATCAACTTTGTTTTATCCAGTGGACAGACTTCTTGTAGTGAAGGGTTAGAAAGTATCTAACCCATACAGTATGATGACACTTTTTATATTGTATTATGGCCCCTAAACTACAATTTTTTAAATCAGATCTGGGATATTGTGTCTTTCCTCTGTGGTATGACAGGTCATTCCTGATCTGACCTTGCAATATTGTGTAACAGTACAATTGTGAGAAAAAATAAGCGTCCTAGATACTCCTCACTGGAGAAAGTTATCTAAGTTGAACAGAGGTAAATTTGCATAAGTCTCGTGAGTAAATCAGGCAATTAAATCCCCTAACTCACCTACAATCACCTCTCATATACTAGCTAGTTCCCTAAGATTTGTCCAAATCAATAAGGTCACTTAGCTATATATTGAGTCGAACAACAAGATGACGACGGGCGTGCTGTTTCGGTCTTTCCTGGGCAATCAGGCGTCCTTGGGGTGTATGAACAAGGAGCGTAGCTACTGACGGAGTGAAATCTGCTCAAGGAGTGAGCAACATGGCGAGCTTCTTTGTCCCTCATAGGATAGAAGAGTTGCCAACTATTGCTTAATTACAAGTCAAATACAGCTAACTTACTCCGTAAAATATACAAGGTGAATCTAACTTAATTTAATCTTAGTTTTAATTAAACTAAACAAAATATTCCCCCATTTCTACAGATAGATATACTGTATATATATTAAAACTGGCCTCCCGTTTGATCGTGGGCTTTTTCATCTTTACCACGTCATTCACGCAGGCGCAGT
>JAGKTI010020230.1:0-16469 GCA_018397915.1 Birgus latro | reverse complement strand
ATATATATATATATTGTACACTGGGAGAGCGTGCGTCTTGCACGCTGGTGGGCTAGGGTTTGCTTCCCGCCAAAGTTGTAAAAAACTTTGGGAAGTGTTCACCCAAGCCACTTACTACCTTGGCGGACATAAGGGGTGCTGTGGTTGAACCAGTGTCGCATACTGGTATGCTTACATCCAATCGGCTTAAGGCGGGCCGATTACACTTGGTTCACAGACTACTTACACATCCAAAGCCACTACAACACAATATTTACACTCACAAGCACTTCTCACCCTACATACAGTCTCTACCAGACAGCCTAAGCCACTGGGTAGAGATACATGGCTTGTATGGTCCCTGCTTCAGTAGGGATTGGCCGGTCCTGCAGTGGACCTCAACGGCTAATGACGATGATATATATAACGCCGAGGAGTATGAGATGACAAACGTGTGGAACAGGTGACTGATAGAAAGACAAGGTGAAACGACCAAGAACACTAAATATTTTCTTTAGTGTCTGGGTTTCCCATTCTAGACTTCCTAATCCGTTTTGTCATCCCGAGCAGGAGAAAATTATTACCTCACTATTTTCCACTGTTTGTACTGCTGTTGAGAAAGATCATTAAGTCATTAAGGTGTGATTCTGCTTCTGGGCAAAATAACATTAAATATTTTTCTTGTACTATGCAGGACAGACCTTGTCCTTGACCAAAGTGGATGTGACATAAATGTAGGAGGAGCTATGGAGACTGCCTTTCTAATAACTTTTTTTTTTTTAAATGCAAGGAAAAAAGAACCAAAGGCCATGGGCCCGCAAACTGTTCCTTCCAATAATAAACAAAAACAACACAAAACAGAGCCAAATTCAAGATCCGTTCATTTTAAGATGCCTGGGCACGCTGAGTTTGAAAGACTTGAGATTATAGGAAGTAGGAAATGCAGTCAGAGGAAGACAGTTCCAGAGTTGACCAGTTGCATAAATGAAGGACTGGGAGTAACGGTTAACTCTTGCATTAGAGAGTTGGACAGAAAAGGGATAAGAGGTTGTTGCTAGACGGGTACTATGTGCCCATTGTAGAGGTGGAGGGATGCAAGCAGACAGTTCAGAGGAACAGTGGCCATTGAAGTAGCGATAGAAAAGAGATAAAGAAAAACAGTGCACCGAAGAGACAGAGGTTGAGGGAGCTAGTAAGAAGAGGAGAGTTAACGAGATGAAAAGCCTTTGACTCCACCCTATTGAGAAGGGCTGTATGTGGCGATCCTCCCCACACATGAGAGTTGAACTTCAAACAGGGGCGAATAAAACCCGTGTATAAAGTCAACATCTCTGTAGGGGTAAAGAAGGTTCGGAGTCGGCTTAGCACTCCTAATCTCTTGGGAGCAGATTTCATAAGAGATGTAATATGTTCTTTCCAAGATAAATCCCGAGTGAATGATGTAGGAACGAGATGAACATTATTAAACATTAGTGGGTACTCCTGTGGGAGACTATGTCGGGTTCATAGGTGTAAAAACTAAGTCTTTGATGCATTAAAAACAACAAGATTATTTTTACCCCAGTCAGAGATACGAGCCACATTAGGTGTGCCATAGCCTCATCCATTGTTTGCTGAAGTAACTGCTGAGATGGGCGTTGTGGAAACCGAATGGAAAGGTGAAGGGTGGAATCATCAGCGTATAAGTGG
The DNA here is from genome assembly GCA_018397915.1 of Birgus latro. Taxonomy (NCBI): domain Eukaryota; kingdom Metazoa; phylum Arthropoda; class Malacostraca; order Decapoda; family Coenobitidae; genus Birgus; species Birgus latro. Next base: position 14,801 of record JAGKTI010020230.1, on the reverse strand, counting down.
ATAGGGTTAGATGTACAGCTTAGAAGGTCAATGATGACTAAAAGGAAGAGAGTTGGTGATAGGACAGAGTCCTGAGTTACACCACTGTTGATAGATCTAGGAAAAGAACGATGGCCGTCTACAACAGTGGCTAAAGAACGACCAGAAAGGAAGCTAGAGATGAAGGCACAGATAGAAGGATAGAAACCGAAAGAGGGCAGTTTAGAAATTAAAGATTTATGCCAGACTCGATCGAAAGCCTTTGAGATGTCAAGTGCAATGGCAAAGCTTTCGCCAAAGTCCCGAAAGGAGGATGATCAGGTGTCTGAAAGGTAGGTGAGAAGATCACCAGTGGAGTGTCCCTGACGAAACCCATACTGACGATCAGAAAGAAGGTTGTGACAAGAAAGATGCTTTAAAATTTTTCTGTTAAGAATAGACTCAAACACTTTTGAAACACTGGATGTTAAAGCAATTGGACGATAGTTAGAGGGTTAGGAATGGTCACCCTTCTTTGGGACTGGTGGAATGAGAGCAAACATCCTGCAAGAAGGAAAGGCACAAGTTGATAGACAAAAGCGAAAGAGTTTACCTAGGCAGGGTGTAAGCACAGAAGTACAGATCTGGAGGACAACAGGAGGGACCCCATCAGGACCATATGCCTTGTTAGTATTGAGGCCAGTGATGGCTGAAAATACATCAGCTGAAGAAATTTTAATGCCAGCCATAAAGAAGTCAAAGGGGGAAAGTGATGGAGGAACCGCACTGGAATCGTCTAAGGTGGAATTGAAGGAGAAAGTCTGAGCGAAGAGATCTGCTTTATCAGTAAAAGAAATAGCTACAGAGCCATCAGAGTAGAAAAGAGGAGGGAAGGATGATGAGGTAAAGTTGTTAGAAAGGTTTTTGGCAAGGTGCCAGAAGGAGCGTGAAGAATTTGAGATGGAGAGTTGGGAACATTTAGTGCGGATGAAATTATTTTTAGCAGAGCGAAGAACAGACTTAGCACGATTCCGGGCAGAAATATAAAAAAGATGTGATTCAGGGGTGGATTGGCTCCGGTACCTTTTGTAGGCCCTCTCGCTGTTGTGGACAGCATTAGAACAAGCGTGATTAAACCAAGGCTTTCTTGCATTAGACAAAGGATATGAGAAAGGAATGTATGCTTCCATGCCCGAGAGAATAACCTCCGTAATACGTAAGGCACATGCAGATGGCTCCTGGCAATGGAAGCAATAATCACTCCAGGGAAAATCAAAGAAGTACTGCCTTAGGGCCTCCCAATCCGCAGCTCCGAAGTGCCACAGACGACGTTTCTTTGGAGGGTCCCCAGGCTGCACTGGAGCAATAGGACAGGTTAAGGTAATAAGGTTTTGATCGGAGGAGACCAACGGAGAGAAAAGATTAACAGTGTAAGCAGAAAGATTAGTTGTAAGGAAGAGGTCAAGTATGTTGGAGCTCTCTCCAAGGCGATCAGGGATACGGGTAGGGTGCTGTACAAGCTGCTTTAGGTCATTAAGGATAGAAAAGGTGTAGGCTTGTTCACCAGGTGGATCAGTGATAGGAGAGGAGAGCCAAAGGTGGTGGTGAACATTGAAATCTCCATGAATGGAGATTTTAGAGAAAGGAGAAATGGGTAGAATGTGTTCCATCGTAGACGTAAGAGAGTCGAAGAATTTTTTGTTAGTCAGTAGAATTAGGTGATAAGTAAACAGCACAGATATATTTAGTCAGAGAATGACAGGAGAGCCGAAGCCAGACAGTAGAGAATTCAGGAACACGAGAGCAAGATAGGTTGTTGCATATATATTCACAACAGCCTCCTTTGGCTTTGAAATGAGTATAGAGAAAGTAGGAGGATATAGAAAAGAGTTTGCTATCAGTTGCCTCAGACATCGTCTCCGTTAAGAAGAGAATGTGAGGTTTAGAGGAGGAGAGGTGGTGTTCCACGGAAAGAAAATTTGAGGAAAGGTCGCGAATGTTGAGAAATGAAAAATAAGTGAGTCAAACAGTGATTCCAGGCATGAGTCATCACTGAGAGAGGGGCGGATGGTGGGGGCATTTGTGGTCCCCCCCCCCCTGGGGACTCCGAGGGCCTGTTAGTTTTTGCAATTTTTCTTAATTTTCAAAAGGTTGTGTAGTGTGTAATGTGCATGTAGTTTGGTGGTGACAGTTAGAGAAACTTGTATTGGAGAGGATGCTGGCCTACTCTCCGTGTAACCAAAACACTGAAAAAGTTCAGCAAAGGCGGATGGTCGGGAACTAGTCCCGAGGGCTGATGAAACGGAAGCTCAAGCTTTCCCTATCATCAGCTTTCCATCCACCTCGGGAGTACTGCCCTGTTCGACTGGTGCTACAGTCTACTGATCAATTCCGCCTTCTTAATAACTCTTAATTGGCTACGAGTTATGATGTTAGCTTGTAATCGGTAGCCCATGCCTTCTGTATGTGTTATAGGCTGGAGATTGTACTTAAGACAGTATGTTGGCTTGTTAAGTCTAAAAGGGTGGAGTAAACTGTTATATAAGTTTGAGGAATTAGCGAAAGGGAATTTTTTTTTCACACATTTTATTACCAGACACATTGCTGCAGATACACTCGTTCACTTTGATTACAAACCTCATTGTTTTTGCACCATTTCTTCTTTTGGTTTATCTTTCCATATCATACAGGTGTGTGGTTATACTGCCAATGATTTCCCCTAATTCCTCAAGCTATGAGTATTCACCTTCCACTTATTGGAACGTGGTTAGCTAAGAGAAATAATTTATTGTTTTTTGTTTGTATTGTGAGGCCTATGTGAATCCCCTTTTGATATACGAACTTGATTTTGTGTTCGTATGTTACTGTGTAAAGTAAGTTAGTTTTTTTGTGAGCTTTACCTTACCGCTCTCCGTGAATAATTAAGGGTTAAGTGCCCATAATATATACCCATAACAATTTGGTGACCTTGACAGGACCGCTCTGTGACATGATATTGGCAACCTTGGCCAGATACACAGTGCTTACTCTTACCTAACTAACCCATATTCAACATTCCTGAGACTAACGAATGAAAGTAATGTCAAAATGTTTTTTAATTCTAAGCCTTTCACAAACAAAGAGCAAACACTTACTAGGCGTCACCTCTTATTGCTTGCCCAGACCTTACAGTTGAAATAGTCTGTCAAAATCACTAAGACTGATTTACTTGATTTAATATTGGACATCATGTTTGAGCAGGGTGAGTCCCCCTTAGTTAGTTCTGGGCCACTTGATACTGCCTAAGGTGTTGGCCCTGACGTTTTGGCATCGGATATACCTGTACCCACTGATTTTTCTGCTCACGATACTGGTGACAGTGTGCAACCTGAGCTAGGCAAAATTAAGTTGAGACGTAGAAGTGCAAGCATCAGAACAGAGAAAGGAAAAACAAATGAATAAATGAAAATATTCCATACACCGATTACTGGCGTCCTCTGTTCATAAAATATCTGTAACCGTTGGATTTGAACAGCTGTAGGTTGAAGTTTGGGGATAAACAACTCTGGGGAAGTGAGTTCCATATAAATGCAGAGTTCTGATAGGCAGAAGTTCTGCAATTTGGCTGTGACATTCCAGTCATGAGTGCAACCAGGTGCCCATGTAGCACAAGGGAAGGCATGGAGAGGTGGCACAAAGGACGCAAGTTCGTCTGAGCAATAAAAAAAATCCGTAAACAATGCAAGGGAGGCAATATTCCTTCTTACTTGCAGGGGAGGTAGTTTATTAATAATAGCAGGGTAATTAATAACTCTAACAGCTTTGTTCTGAATTTTGTCTAGGTGTTTTACTGCAACCTCTCCACATCCATTCCACAAAAGTGAGCAGTGTTCAAGCTGAGAGCTTATAAATTATAGCTAACTGCTCGTCAGCGAAGAGGTTGCGGACTCTGTACAATAATTCAGTTTCTTTGAGGTGGTTTTAGCAAGTAATCTGACATGAGAGGTCCAGCTGCTGGCACTGTTAAGTGAGGCACCGAGAATTTCAATACTTTTAGGGATGGGAATATTAGTAGCACTGAAGGTAATATACGAATCTGGCAATATCTGTCCATTAGTAAATTGTATATATTTGGTTTTCTTAGCATTAAATGAGACAAGGTTGTTTTGTCCCCATTCACTGATCTTAGATAAGTCTTGATTTATGGAGATTGCTGTACTGAGTTGAGAGTTAAAGATATTAGACTTTGTAAATGGGTGTTTGAGTGTGAATGAACTGTGAAGTGTTGAGTCATCTGCATATGAAAGGATGGGATCATGGGTTACAGATAAGAGATCATTAATATGAACCAAGAACAGGGTTGGCGCCAGAACTGATCCCTGTGGCACGCCGGCGTTAATTGAGTGGAAATTGGAATATACATCATCTACTTTCACTCTTATTTTTCTGTCGCTGAGATATGATGAAAGCAGAGGAACAAATGTCGTTAGTCCATAGCAAGGGAGTTTGGACAGCAAGGAACGGTGCCACACACACTATCGAAAGTTTTAGGAATATCAAGGGCTACTGCATGAGTTTCTCCATGTTGGTCAGTTGATTGATGGAGGACATGAGTCAGGAAAATGAATGTCAATGGTGGCTCTTTCGTGGCAAAAACAATATTGTCTATCGCTAATTACGTTGTTACATTCAAGATGGTTAAGTATGTACTTTTTAATTAATATTTCAAATACTTTATTAACAGAAGACGTTACAGCTATTTGTTTGTAATCAGAGGGGTCAGAGGAGCTTCCTTTCTTTGGAAATGGGTGGATATTGGCTTCTTTCCATGAATTAGCGATTGAAGGAGTACATATGCATAATCTGAATAATTTAGCTAAAACAGAGGCAAGTTCTGGGGAAAACTTTTAAAAAACGATTGGAGAAATTCCATTCTGGGCTGGAGCCTTGTTGGCTGGTAAATTGTCTAGGATGGATTTTATGTATCTTGTTTACGTATCTTTATGTATATGCAAGCACACGTTCTGAAGCATATCAAGTAAATGGGGGACAGCATCCGATGCTGACCCATACACTTGTGAGCCATAGTCAAGCTTAGAATAGAGAAGGGACTTTTACACCATCAGTAAAGACGTTCTGTCTGCTCCCCACCATTTACTGGAAAGAAACTTAAGGACATTAACTTTTTTTACTGCAAAAAGCAAGCAAGTGATGAATGTGTGTTCTCTATCTGAGCCTACTGTCAAAACGTAGAACCAAAAATCTTACTGAATTTCGAAAGATATCCGCTGATTATCTAAAGTTAAATGCAAAGGAGGTACGTTAAGTTTACAAGTAAAAACAACGCCAATACACTTAGGGAGGGAAAATTTAAATCCCCACTCCAGGGCCTAATGCTGAACAGATTCAAGTGGCAGTTGAATTTGCTGTGCCAAGGATTGTGCACTGTAGGAAGAGTGCTACATTGCACAATCATCTGCACAGAGTTGGTATCTAAGCGTCTTGGGGACGGAAGACTATGACAGAATGTCATTAATGGCAACACTAAATAAAGTAGGGATAAGCACACTTCCTTGTGGTACCCCACTCTCCAGGACAAATATGTCTGATGTTACATAACAGGGTACCCTGACAGAAAACGTTCTGTCAGTAAGGAAGTGCTGAAGGAAAATGGGCAAATTTCCTCTTAAATCATAAGCGTAGAGTTTACATAGTGTTCCATTTTCCTAAGTCATATCATAAGCCTTATGAATATATATAAAAAAAAAAAAATCCTATCATGATTTCGCGATTGGCAAAAGCTTCGGCTATGCAATGCTCCAGGTGCAGTAAATGATCCAGAGTGGATCTGTATTTACAGAATCCACTCTGTTGATCATTTAACACACCCTTTGACTCTAAAACAAATAGTATCCTTTTATTAACCCGAGAAAGCCCAATGCATTATTTGTAAAAAATTCTTTTTCCAGTTTGAGTATGTTCCTGAAAATACAATTTTAAGCTACTATTGCTGAGAACTTTTTTTTCATAAATATAATACTTTATGCACAAAAAAAGGTGTCACCTACAGGTGATGTATGGCATTAAAACAGCAATATCTTCGGCGAAACTTTATTTCCTTCATCTTTCACAAGATAAATTCCCTTATTCATGTTAACATTTTTCCTTTCATTATAATGTATAAAGATGATACACAAGGCAAAAGACTGCTTTTTAGTACACAATCTATCAGAACATAAAGGAAATTACATAATATACATAAAAGAGGAACATCCTAAAACAAAAAATATCACGGATCCATGAAGAGTGAATAAATTGTAATGATGAGCTACCTTTTACTGAGTGCTGTAGTCTCTTATTTTGTATGGAAAGCATGCCAAAAGTTAATATGGAGTGCAAGTTTGCATTTCCAACACCTATTTCGTGTTCGCTCATGACACTCAGCACATCAGATTTGCTTGCAGGGCTCCTTTGTATGTCCACCAACATCATGGTCCTTTCTTACCATTATTTGTACTCCATCTTCTACACTACCACTACTTGGATATTTAGTGGAGTTTTGTAGGTTCCCAAATAACCTTGTACAACAGAGCGACGGAAGTCACAATATGTCAGTTTTATGCTTTCTCTCTTTTTACTTTCTTACACTTTATATCCTTTATTTAATTGTCCACATTCACTTCAGTAACTGTCCTACTTCCTTCATTTACGAGCACAACATCACATTCAGTCAAAAGCTGAGCAGAAGTAAGGTGATTCAGAATTCCCCCATTTCCATCATCGGAATCTTCATCAGTTTCATGACCATCCCATCTGTTGGAGGAATTTTGATAAATCTCTTGTATTTCCCCAATCCTGATACCACTTTCCTCATTTTCACTGTCATCAGGAGCCTCAAACATCGTAGCGATCTCGTGAAGAGGCCAACAAACCAGACAACAATGACTTGTATTCAGTGGAGAAAAGACTGAATTGTTACAGTATGCCTGATGTCACTTTCAGGTGACAGTCATTAGTTTTATTGAAATTACACCATATTAACAAATACTCATTGAGGTTTTGCACTCACTAGGTTTTTCATTAGGCATCTACCTGGTAAGAAACACAGAGGAAAAGGTAATTACTTACTTCTTGATATTCCAGGAAGTCATTGTATAGACACAACTGAATAACAATGAGAAATGTGAGCACTACATGCTCTTTTGACAGTTGCCAGAAGAAAAGTAAACAAAACACTGTTCATTAGCCTTGAAATATAGAAAACGGATGTGCTAAGCATCATGATAAACAAATTGTCAGGATAAACTTCAGCAAAGGGCAAGAGATATAAGCATTTGAAAATGTGTCACCTGTAGGTGACATTGTGAGATCTCGGGTTAATCGTATGTTCAAAGACCTTATACAGACAGTCAGTGCAATAAGTCAAAATGAACAGGAACTCATAAGTCGACCGTCCCAGCGAAGTATCGGTATGGCGTGAGCATAGTGACCTGAGTTTGGGAACGTGTGAGATGCCCAAATCTCATTGTACACCACTATCAGCATACTCAGGTTGGCCTGAGTAAGATGCTGAATCATACCATACGTAATGGTTGATGGACCGGGACTGGAACCTTTACAGGATTTTAGGGCAAGGAGAAGTACATCTAATGTGAATTTGGAGTTGTAGCTGGTATCTCCATCTTCTGTGGCAACGTTTAAATTCTGCAACTCAGCCGTATGCTTATGGTGGAGAAAATGAGCATCGTAGTTTGCTGAGCTGCATACCTGGGCAAAATGGTCAGCAATAGTATTAGCAATGTCCATGGGATCGTCAATGACATTCCTGGCCACCTCAAGTCTGGTGATTGGTGGCCCGGTGTACCTGTTGTTAAGTACATTTATGGTGGATCAGACATGACTTAGGGGGGCGGTGAGATGCACTGCGGACACAAAACTATGCCAGTTATTCCGTTTCGGCGCTTTAATTGCCCTTGCCTCAACCTTAGCAACTTTGTAGGCAATAAAGTTTGATTCTGTTGGCTGTTTCTCAAAAGTCCTGTATCTCCTATTGTGCTTAGTAAGTGCTTGTCAGCAGTCTGCTGTCCACCGCGAAATTCTACGCTTGTTTGGAATTGTAGATGTCTTAGTAATAGCACCCTCAGCTGCATGTCTAATGGAAGACTGTAGGTGTGCAGCTTTCTAATCAGTGTTATCTCCCAATATGCAGTATCTAGATTGGAGGCCAGCGAGAAGTACCCCCAATCTGCTTTCTTAACCCACCCCCTCCCAGCAAGTTTTTTCCTAAACCATACCCAGATCCCGGCCAAATTTCGACTTTTTGTTTTCCGGCTCAGAATTCCAACTCCAAACCACCCATGATACATCAAAATACATTTATTAGGTCTTATTAGGTCTAAATTAACATTTTGTATAAGAATATATTGGTAAGTCCTAAGAATAGCTGATTTTTGTCACAGTTGATTCCTGAGACTGCTCTTTCAATTTACAATCTATTTCTCAGCTTACTTTATACTTTCCTATAATCATTATGTCATTTCCAACTTTCTTTAACACTTATCACATATTGACAGGCCTGATTATTATTACTGAGCGTAATATTATCGCATATTGACATGAGTTACTGTTGAGTGTGATATTATAGCAAACACACAGAATTACATGGTATTCTTCAACTTCCATTATAATTATCCATAAAGATTATTTCCACTGTAAGCATATACATTTACCCGACTTGGTATTACTATTTTTATTGAGCGTAAAATTATCGCATATTGACATGTCTTAGTATTACATTAAGCGTGATATTATAACAAGCACACAGTATTACATGATATTCTTCAAGTTTCATTATAATTTTCCACAATGATTATTTCGATTGTAAGCACATACATTTACCTGACTGGGTATTATATTCAGCCTGATATTCTCAAGAGAACACACTATTGCATTCCATTTTACAACTTTCAGTTGATTTTTCCACAGAGATTATTATCATATTACAACATTTATCACAGATATACCTGACTAGTGAGCGATACACTTTCGCAAGCACACAGTATCACCTACAGTATGCAGGTATACCAACATTTTCAGTAATGTAGGAGGGTGTGGTATTGCTTGAAACAGGGCTCACAAGGCACAAGCCGACATTGCACTCGACACACTCGTATCTCGTGTCTCGTCTGCCTGTGCTCTCCCTGATGGTGGAATTTCTACACACGTGACAGCGGCGCTGTGGTCTGGAGCGGTTTTGTGTAGGGGGGATGGTGGTAAGGAAGTGGCATCCTCTGAGCCCTAGGGGCGTGTGGGTGGAAGTTACGATGCGGGAGCGAGGGTGGGTCCTTTCCTCTGCATATTTCCCGATGATCTCTCGGGAAAGCTCCCTCACAAACCCCTCGAAGGTCTCTTCTTTCTCTGTGGTCAAGGCATGGAGGTAGTGGCAGTTGAGGACCATGATATCAAGCAGGTGGAAAAGAGTTTCTTGTACCACTTTATCGTGGTCCTGGCACATTCCACACTGGAAATCATGGAGTCAGACTGGTCTACCTGCCTCATGTTCACATTGTAGTCCACTACTGACTCAGGTTTCCAGACGTGGGCCATCCTCTGGGCGGTGTACTCCACGGAGTCTGTGCTGTGCATCGAGGGGTGGTGTACAGTAGACAGGAGGGAACCTTCTCTCTTGTGGTTCCATACAGTGGCAAGGATGTTATTCACCTTGAAGAAAACCACCTCATTCCTGTAGAGTTTCCTGCCGAGTTGCACCATATGTCGTTTGTTTCTCTTGACAGTGCCACAGACTCCGGTATTGTGACGGTGGAGGTACTGAGTGAGAAGAGGGCTTGTGTACCAGTTGTCCAGGTACAATACGTGACCACGATGAAGGTACTGCTCTATCATGGTCTTTACCCTGGGAGTCCTATGCTCCGATCTTCTGTTATGTCTGTCCGTATGCCGGTGCACAGACTATGTCTTGCACATAACCAGTTTTACAGTCACACATAACAAAGATCTTGAACCCAAAACGGTGTCTTTTGCTGGGTATGTACTGTCTAAAGGAAATATTGCCTCTGCACAACACAAGACTCTCGTCTATGACGAGGTCTCTGTAAGGATAAAATGACGAGCAGAACGTTTCCCGTAGGTGACCAAAAACAAGCCTAATTCTCCTCATTTTATCTGTGTTGTTTGCATTTGCAAGGTCGTCTGCATAAAAAATGTGGAGGAGGCTGAGAATGTACTGAAACATACATGTATTCTGCCCCATAACTGAAGAAAGGGGTGTAAGTAATGGGGTCAGTAGACCAGTAAGCAGGAATTTGTCCTTTATGTACTATATACCCATCAAGAACACCAGGGAAAAAAATCGGAACATCTCACTTACTGTTGCAGGGTAACCATACGCCTGTGAGTGCCTTCTTGTGGTCCCTTGACGCAACCTCTCACTCTGCAGCCTCTCTCCGAAGATGTTTGTCTGCTCCACAGTATTCTCCACAAACTGCTCTGAGAAATAAAGGTGGAAGAAATCCACCCTGGTGGAGCCTGCATGAATATGTGGAGCAGTGATGCCAGACCGCCACTCCTCTGTGAGGGTGTGAATCGTGGGTTCAAAATCATTCCCGTCCTCCCACACCCACGACACATCACTGTCACCTGCCTTGTCACTGTCATCGCCTTCGTCGGGGTGTGGAGGAGAGGGTGGTGAGGGTGGTTGGGGAGGTGGAGAGCGGCTCCCTTCCCCACTCGCGGTCCTCTTTCCTTTCCCTTTTGCTTTGCCCTTCCCCTTCCCTTTCGCCCCCTTCCCCACATCACGGGGCCGTGGAGAGGGAGCGCGGGAATATTGTGGGGCGAATGATGTACTGGGGAGCAGCTTCACGTCACCTCCCCTCCGCCCATGTGCACCATGTGGGAGTGCGTGACCTTGCTCCCTCACACCACCACTTTCACTTTTGGCGATTCTCACTCCCAGCTCTACACTTCCGCCAGCCCCAGACAAGAAAAGAGAGCCATACCTTTTACGGCGCCTCGCTCCTTCCACTCCGCGTGGCGAGATGCACTCCGAGCCCAACAACGTGGCAACACCATGTCCACGTCCACCGCCCTCTTCCTCGTTTTCGTCCTCGTCCTCGTCCGACATTTTGTGCACAGGTTGGATAGATATGCAGCCACGTCCTCTTGGTCTAGCCTGGCCTGCCTGACGGTAGGTTACGTAACACCGCTTCCTCTGAGACGGGACCTCCTCGTCACTGCTACTCGTCTCTTCAGCCGGAAGCACATAATCTTTATCAAGGATATCTTCATCTATTGGCGAATCACTGTCACAAGTGAATGCCTCAGTTGGGTAGGTGTCCAGGATGGCTTGGATTCTCTCGTCAAAGAGACCTCGGCGCGCCTTGCCTGTCCTGGGTCACTGCTACAATGTGAGTGACCGAGTCACAGGCGAGCGCGGGTCACGTGGGGTCTGGGAGCGTCCCCACCTGGCAGCAGGTAGAGGAAGGTGTTATGCATGTACATACCAAAAATTTCCCGTGAATCTTGAAAAATGTGGAAACAACGGGCCTTGCAATTGCATGACGTATGATGCACGTCATCGGGACTGAGAGACGGGTTAGGGGGTGATGTGCATCATATATCAACTGGACGGGGTGGGTTAAAGTCAAATTTAGGTGGTGGGGGAGGCCAAGAATCGTTGCATGCATAAGAAAGACAGATAGGAAAAAGATCGCTACTCCTCAAGTCATCATATGGGTCCCAAGAGATGTTAGTGTGTATATCAGGAGACAACAAGGACAGATCTATACATGTTGCCAGCGCGGTCATCTACACGAGTCGCTCTACCAATGTTTGGAAGACAAAGGTTGGACTGTAATATGAGATGGGCTACTTGTTCCCCCCTGCCATCTCTGCTCAAGCTTCCCCACTGACAGTGATGGGCATTAAAATCACTTGCTTTCCCAGTGACAATGATGGGCATTAAAATCACCTAATTCCCCACTGACAGTGATGAGCGTTAAAATCACCTAAAATTAATTTATGACCCAGAAGTTGATGGGCTAGTGAAGTGGAATCATCACCATCAATAGGACCACGGGGAGGACAGTAGATAGAGCAAATAGACAGATATGTGTTATTAAATTTTACTTTGCACACAAAAGCTTCCAGAGTAGAATTTAGAACCGCTTCCGTCTGTGGGTGTGATTTGTGTGTGCATATGGAAACTCTGTGACCATCATATCTTCTATACAAGTGGTAGTGTTTGAACTGTGGAGGATCAGGAAGATCCACCAAACGCATCGCCTGTAAACAGATAATGTCTGGCCTGTGTATAGATAGCAAAACTGCTATAGTGGTATTTATTCCCAAGAGTCCTACAATTCTACTGTTACACAGTGAATGTGGCGGTTTAAGATTTACAGGAGGAGCCAGTGTGCTTAGGTTTTTTTATGCCACCCGCCGCCAGGCAAGTGGCTACCGTGGGACCTAACCTGGTGCTTACTAACGGAAACCTCCATATGATGATCATCAGTAACTAGGCTTCCAGGTTCCCCCAAGGAAGAGCTAACTCTTTTCTCCCTCGCTGAAGCAGGAGCAGGTAAGACATGAGGTCGTTACTTTGCAAGGGTGGTCAAGTTAATTGTCAGACTTGTCAGGTGTCTGTTTAGTCCATACTGACGGAGAAGCAGTAGCGGCCTGAGCATATGAAGTTGCAACCGGAACGTCAGATATAGAGTTGGAATGTACAGGTGGAGTAGATGAGGGGGTAGAGTGAGTGACAGATGCTGGGGACAGAGTCAGTCTGAGTGTCCACTTGCACATCACAGGACGGGACACAACTACCGATGCATAGGAGACATTTGGCTTGAGTTTTTTTTTTTAATGCGTCCGACTCTGGGCATAGGCTTCACAGCCTGCTCTCAAGGCCCAGTAGTCCTCCTACATACCATACACCATTCTACATGTCACCACTTCGGCACTAGCACCCACCGTCCATATTGAATACATGCTTGAGCATAGAAGGGGATTGAGGATGTAAGGTCTTACATTAGAAATTTCATACTCAACTTAGACACTCGAGAGGAGTGTGACCCTGCCAAATGTTAAAACAATTGTAGCAGTCTTCTTCCTCATGCCTTCCGCAAATCTTGTAAGAAAGTGAGCATCAATGACATCTTGTTCAGTAAGTTTTTTTTTTTTTTTTTATGTGTCCGACTCTGGGCATAGGCTTCACAGCCTGCTATCAAGGCCCAGCAGCCCTCCTACATACCAACACCTCTACATGTCACCACTTCGGCGCTAACACCCACCGTCCATATTGAATACATGCTAGGACTGTCTCATACAGGACTGGTGTATTGGTATTAGCGGGGGTATTTTTACGACATGTCGGCGGGTCTTCTGGTAGATCAGTATAGCTAGATTTAACGAAATTCGAATCCTTAAACTGTTCCCTACCCCAGCGAGGATTCGAACCTGGGTCCGTTGGGACTGCAAGCCACCTCTCTACTGATCGAGCCACCGCCTCCCCCAATATCGTCCTCTTTCATAATCACGAGGTCCTTGCAGGTGAAAACTCCTCTTCAGGAATTCGTGGAATGTGGGATCCTTGGCTTAACATCGTAGCAATGAAACTTATGGATCTTGAGCAAATCTTTAACCTGGTTTGAAATTAGTGTTTTAATGAGACGATCTCCAGAAGCAATTTTTTTTTTACAAGTTCAACTTCACCAAACCACCCATCAATCACCTTCTTGATAAGAAAAGGACTGAGACTAGCCAAAGAAGTTGAACCAACAGCATGTAACTGTACATACATTGCATTGTGTACAGGGATGGCTAGCGGGGATTGAGTCTCCGGGTGGATATTCTGTAACTCAGTCCTTGTAGTAGTCCTAGGATCGTCAGAGCCTCTGCCCTCCCTAAGGGAGGGAGGGAGGGTCAGCAAGGGTGTCCGATGTAGTAACCACCTCCCCCTTACGGGGGAAGTGGGAAGAAAGAGAAAGACAACTAAGAGACAAGATACTCAAGGACTAAACATTTACGTCTAATACCACCCTCTCAAACTACTCTACAGGTCTGTGTTAATTCACACCCCAGAGCGATCAGTGTGTGTACACTCCAGACGTAAGTAAGCGAAGGTAATCTCAGGAACAGATACAAACACCTATCGTATCTCTAAACAGGGAAGGGAGGAAAATGAGTTCTAGCTAACCTAACTTTAAAAAGCGTCCTAGTGGCGAACAACAACAAAAACTAATGCCGGTGGGGCAGCCCTATGGCTAGAGGAGAGCTCAGTGCAGACGACCCTCTCTTCACTACCATGCATTAAAGTGGCAAAATGAATATTAAAACTCGAGATGAGAGTTCTTTGAGAAAGCATTCTATTTGTAACTCCATGACTGAGAGAGAGAGGAGGAAATATCTGCTTCTTGTTAAGAAGTCACGCCGTCACAGACTTTAGCTATGAGACCGTAAGCTATGGCAAACACAGACTTAGGACGAGTTGTTTCTATAGATTATGTGAATGATGTCGCAAGAACAGATAATCTCAAGCCTCTTTATTTGTCAGATTCATACAACAATGATGTAATAAATCCAACAGGCTCTCCAGTTTTGCATTAACGGAACTTGATACGACGGAGATGCAAGAACAAAAAATTGTGATGAATTGGAAACATATGAGGCTTCATACAGTGTCACCTGGTTAGTGCTGAAGAGTCCGAGTTCATGCCTGTTATCACCTTCGCTCTGCTGCTGGTAATGATATTCAGATACATTTGACCCTGATTACACTTCACATAATTGTGCTGCATATAAAGTTGATTTTCTTCCATCCCACCTCTACGAATTGTTTGGAAAATATT
>JAGKTI010020229.1:0-10571 GCA_018397915.1 Birgus latro | reverse complement strand
TTCATCATTCTCGTCTGCAATTAAGCACAGTGATACAGTAAACTCTTATTGCTCAAAACACCCTTTGAGATATTCTACGTTATTTGATTAATCAACCTAAACTTATTTCTTATTCATGTTCCTCTCACGCATGGCTATGGTTCATGGTTCATTGTTTCAGTATACCCTGAAGCAAATCCCTTTACGTCAGCTCTGTTGTATTTTTCAGTCGTGTGAAGCTGAATTACATGTTAACTCATCGGGCAAAATTAATTGACCACCATTTTGTGCACTAATTACCCATGCGTTGTGTGAAATGAGGAATATCAGATTTCAATTATGCTATCATATTATTCATTACAATAAAACTGTTAATGAAAGGCTAAGGCACGCTTACTTAACATCCTAACAACTTCACACAAAACCCTTATAAAAGTTTCGCGTTGTAGCGCCTTGCGAGTCTCAGACAAAAGCATGTATTCCCGTTGCTGAGTCTTTGAAACGTTAACAGTGTGAGAGTTGAAAGCCGAGACTGATAAAACAAGGTAAACAAACGAGGCGCGAACAATGTCTCGGCGGAGTGATGAAGGTGGTGCCACAAAAGAGTGTTTATGGCATCGCAGGTGCTGCCCTCATGATCCAGCAACTCTGGCCCTAATGAACGCCCGCTGCAAATCCCAGTTTTCGCTGCTGCGTCACAACACGTGATGAGAAGCCATTCTGCCGCGCCCGTCCCTTACATTGTCTGGTTAATTAGAGTTTGATGTGGGCTGCGGTAATAAGGCGGGTCAGCCCCACGGCCACTCACTGTCGTTGGAGCCGCACCTCAAAGACATTAATTAATTCCGGGATCAGATATCACGGATGCTTCTTCCCCCTTGCATTTTGACTGAGATGCTTTGTCTTGTATAAACTTTTCATCGCCAAGAGCCTCGCACTTACCCCTCACTTGCCGTCTCACTCTTGACTCTTCTTGTTATTCTTCGCTGTTACTTATCACTTGCCCTCATTCCCTTGTCTTGGTCATTCCTTGCTGTTTCCTTTCACTTGTCTTCTCACCCTTGCCTTTTCTTGGTCATTCCTCGCTATAACCTTCACTTGCCGTCTTGCTCATGCCTTTGTCATTTCTCGTTAACACTTCTCACGTTCCCTCTTGGTGTTGTCGTGGTCATTTTCCCCGGTTTCCTGTCATTTGCCTTCTTGCTCTTGTCCTGGTCATTCTTCGATAATACCATTCATTTGCCCCCTTCCCTTCATATTGTTCATTCCTTGCTATTGCCTCTCTCGTGTCCTCTCGCCCATGCCTTGGCCTTCCCTTTCTGTAACTCTTCAGTGTGCTGACGACATTTTTATGTTATATCTACTCCCTCCCCCCCTTACGTTTGTATGTAAATTAAGAAATTTGTTGACCTGGAAGGAGTAAACATAAACTTCACCGACCCCTTTACACCTGGAGGTGCTCCCTAAGCACAGTAATATGGTTTAATGGTAGATTTCTTAAAATAAAATTACTCCTTGGTTCAGTTACTTGTGAATACAGTAATATGAAGCTGCCCACAGCCTAACACTTGCTTGAATGGGTAAGACAGGGGATCATATTCTCTAGTACTTGTTCGTCGCTAATTTAAACTTCCTGCATCCCTGTGGGAAGTTTTTGTATTTTTGCCAGTAATATTACTTATTTTAAAATTGTAATATTTCTGTTATTTGACCTACAGTCTTAAAACTTGGTCAACTCAGTCGGATAGCTGTCCCCTTCTGATGGCAAAATCAGGTGGCAATCCATCGACCTTATCTCCGGATATTATGCGGAACATAGAAAAGCGAATCCGCCATGCTGTCTCAAGAACTACTTAAGCTAGGAAACTGAATTTTACTGCAAAATAACCCTAAGGCGGACGCAGGTCGAAAGGGAGTATGGTTCCATTCGACCGATTATGAAATCAACTGTTCGTCAAAAATTGAGACTTTTCTAGATATTCTGGATATCACCTAATATTCCATGAATCATTATAGCTAGAGCCATCAAACTTTGCGGACTTAAATCTGTGATGACCCAAGGTGACATGCACAAGATCAGTGACCCTGGCCTCAGGGTCCCTTTATAGCCCGGCTTCTAATGGGCAATGGCTGTGAGAAGTTTTTCTTTATCAAAATTGTCTCTGGGCAATTTTATGGTTTTCTAGTCTGCCATGTGGTTCGATTTTTTTTCTTTTCTTTATATGCTTGATTCTAGGCATAGGCCTGACATTTCGTTCCTTAAGGCCCAGCTGTTCTACGTGCCACTCATCTTCACACACCACCACTTCGGCGCTAATACTCTTCGTGTACTTCGTGCATACGGAAGCCATGCTAGGGTTGTTTTTTGATGGGGGTGTTTTTATGACATGTCGGTATCCTTTGCAGAAGCTCAGATTTTGTTTAAACAGAAAATTCAACCACCAAACAGTCGTGCATCAGCCAAAGATCAAACTCACTCGCTATAATAAAACAGACTACTCCTCCTGCGACTTGACCATCACCATCCCTGTGTGTGTAAATATTTAAACGATGAAAAACCTGTAAAAGCGAATATTAATGTGACACAGGCAATATAGAACGCTAAGGAGGAGGTGTTAAGAATCATCCTGAACCTTGGGCAATACGGTCCAGGGAGTTTATTGAAGGAGAGGAGCTGAGAGAGTTAGGATATTGGACGGGAAGGGGAGGAAACGATGAGGAACCAGAAGCTAGGAGAGTATTAGGAAAGAGCAAGATATGAAGCCGTCCAGATGTGCAGCACAGGAGGAAGGAAATGACGTTGGCGGGCTTCACTCAGCAACTCAGCACGACAGATGTAGAAGGAAAAGTCAGCAGAGCAGATGTTTGATATAAGAGATACAATTACCCTCTTGAAGCCGATGACGTACTTTAAAGTTTATTCTTGCCTTGTAGAAAGCTTACTTTCAGCTTAAGAGAGTCCTTTGTATTGAATCAGTTAAGCTTATGTCCCACCAGTTCGAAAAGTTTGTTCTTAAATAAACTCGTCCTGCGGCACAAAGAACAGAATGCATAAAACCCATTGCAAGAAGGATTTAACAGTCGTATAGTGGTAGCGTTCTTTCCAGCTTATAAAATCATCGGCCGTTAGCTGGTGTTCCTAATTCGAGGTCAGAACGGCAGTCGCTGTAATTTTTTTTTTATTTTTTTTTATGTGTCCGACTCTGGGCATAGGCTTCACAGCCTGCTATCAAGGTCCAGTCGTCCTCCTACAATCTACATGTCACCACTTCGGCGCTTAACACCCACCGTCCATATTGAATACATGCTAGGGCTGTCTCATACAGGACTGGTGTATTGGTATTAGCGGGGTCATTTTTACGACATGTCGGCGGGTCTTCTGGTAGATCAGTAAAGCCTGATTTAATGAAATTCAAATCCTTAAATTGTTCCCTGCACCAGCGAGGATTCGAACCTGGGTCCCACGGGACCGCAAGCCAACTCTCTACCGATCGAGCTACCGCCTAATTAAAACCTTACCATGGAGGGTTTATCTCTGGAGAGTCAAATCGTCTGATGTCAGCTGGCTTGAAATGCTGATCTTGAGAGGAATTACCCCTTTACAACGAAGTCTTTCTATGTTTTCTGCTCACCGAAGATTCTGGTTAGTTTAAGGGAGAATTCAGGGTGAGAAGAGGATTAATGATGGTCATGTCTAGCCCCTACAGCCCGTAAAGTTGTTCCAGACCTGAATAAATCGTATAAAAGAATTAAAAAATAAATGGAAAACACGCCATCAGATGAAGATGTTAATTTTTGTCGGAAATAGTAAGCAAAACTTCCTTTATTTAATGTCGATACACATTTCTTACTTTACTCACTGGGGCATTTCCTTACTCATAACAACTTCCATCTGATAATCTTTACTGAGCGAAGGATAAAGTTTGAGCAACACCCATCAATCGCTGTCCTGAACCTCTAGGGCAGATAAAACCCAGGAGTAGCAAACACTAACTCAGCCTTATGTTTCCCAGCGCTGGAATACTGAAAAGAAATTGACTATCTGAGTGGCTGTTCATCTGTTGTACTGGGCTTGCTAGAGAGGGGACGCTGCGTGTGAAGAAGGCGAAGTGTGTTTTCTTGTGGGTTGGGGCGACCACCATCCACAAACATGATGTAGTTCTACCATCAAGTGATTGTAAACTGAGTTAAAAACCAAATAGTTTCTTGTAGCCCGGAAACTCCTTTGTTTTGTTCGTTGGTATTCATGTGAGTAAATGGATGTCTGGTGGTTTGTTGAGGTGAGGTGCTCTATCCGGATGTGGTCCATAATGATTTAAATGTGAGGGTTGTTGGAGTTTATCGCTCATGCAGTGCTCCGGGTTCCTTTGCTTCTTATGCAGGGAAAAAATGTTTGAGACGATAGAGACAATGTTGGAAGGCATAATGATACCGAGCGGCAGTCAACATGTTACTCTCTTGCTTAAAACCCTTGACTTCAGTGTCGTATTTATTTATATATTTTTTTTGTTAATGCTGGGGAAACCATTCGCAGTGACGGGTTAGACACAGTGCCCATTAGCCCCTTCACATCCTGGTAGCCTTCACACAAACGCACGTAAGATCAGCTTCCAGTCGTAACACAGGTTTTGAATTGCAGGAAGGGCATGGAGTCTGTCATATCTTCCTTCATCTCCTGTTCTAAGTTCATATATATATGTTGTCTGCGAGACGAAAATTACCTGTGGTTATAAGTGTTTTCTGCAGGAAGATCAGGGAAGCGAGTGCAAATTTCCCCTGTGTACTTCTTACTGTAAAAACATGTCTAAGTTTCGGCAGAGAATTGACTATAAATTTGCTTGAGTATCCCACACCTGATCTCTCCTAATACGATAATAATAAAATACTAAAAGGTAAAAAGATCAAGTATGTAAATGCTTCTTAGGACTGACTGTACTGAAGAAGGTAGAAGTTAAAAGAAAGAGCTAAATCTCAGTCCTTTTAAAGTTAAAGCAGAAGGAAAATAAAGCACTGGACTGCTACTGTTGAAGTCCTTGTTGTAAGAAGAAAGAGGAGCGTAAAAGTGAGGAAGCTTCATGCCTTTCTGTGCTTAAAAATTGGAAATATGGAGTGACAGGTTAGAGCTAAAAATAAAAGAAATTAAAGAAGGCGATTGTTAGACTGAAAAATTAAATATAAATGGAAGAAAGGACTGAGAGAGGAGAGTGGGAGTGAGGGAGAGTGGGAGAATCAGAAGGGGGGGAAAAATGGACTGAGAAGGCAGTGAAAGCGTAGCGTGCGTGAGTGAGTGTGTGAAGTGAGTGAGAAGAAAGATAGACATTGCGTGTGTGTGTGTGTGTGTGTGTGTGTGTGGTTGTGTGTGGTTGTGTGTGTGTGGAAGAGAGTTATCAAACAAATGGTGAGACAGAAGATAGGGAGGGGGCAACGTGTTAGAGATTTCCCTGTGATAAAGGACTGAGAGAGGAAACATAACGGGATTGAGTGAAAGGATTTAAAGAGAGAATTGTTTAAGAGAGAAGATAAAAAGGGATTGACTTTGAGAGAGAGAAGCTGAAGGGACAAAGAAGAAAGACTGGAAGAGAAGAAACAGATGGAGTGAGTCAGTGTGAGAGAGTTGTTAAGGAAATGGCTGAGAGAAGGCAGACAAAGAGTGAGTAAGTGTGAAAGAGGTTTTAAAGAAGGACAATTGAGACAGCAGAAAATGTGTGAGTGAGTGTGAGGGAGACCGTGAAACTGAGGAAAGAAAATGAGAAATAATTCGCAGAGAAGACAGGAAGTGAATAAGTGAGATAGGCAGATGCAGAGAGAGAGAGAGAGAGAGAGAGAGAGAGAGAGAGAGAGAGAATGAGTGAGTTGAGCATTCTTAGAAATAAAGGACTGAGTGAGGAGATAGGAAGGGAGTGCGTGAGTGTGTGGGTGTAAGACAGAAATTAGACGTAACGAGATAGGACAGAGAGAAGAGAACGAAGACAGGGCGTGAGTGAGTGAGTGTGAAAGAAAAAAAACTGTAGGAGAAGACAGACAGTGAGTGAGCCTTCAAGAGACAGAGTGAGAAAGAAAACAGAGTGAAAAAGTAAGGGAGTGAGCGTGTAAAGAGAGAAGGCGAAGTTAGAGATAGTGCGGAAGAGAAAGGACTGAGATAGAAGGGTGAAAGGGGGTGACGAAATGAGTATGTGTGAGACAGCGGTTAAAGAAACAGTACTGTGGGAGACAAAAGGGAGACAGCGAGAGTGATGTAGTGTCTGAGAGAGAGAGAGAGAGTGAAGGGAGAAAACACACAGAGCAGTGAGGGAATGACTGAAGAAGTGTGTGTGTGTGTGTGTGTGTGTAAGAGAGAGTCATTAAAGAGACGGAACTGAGAGAGAACGGGTGAGTGTGAGAGGGCGGCTAGAGTGCGTTTTGTGGAAGTGGAGTTGGGGGGTTGTGGTAGCTGGGTGTTATGGCTCACTAGAAGCCGGTTTGAGGGGCCACTTCCTTGCCCGAGATGACCCGAGCAATTGTCTTCCCCAGGGCTTTATTTGTTGCGGGCTGGGATGGGCGCAGGAGGAGACGACCTGCAGTACAAAGCTCAGTGCAGATGAGAAGTAGCTCCTGTGAATGCACGTGAGGTGTAAGAAGAGAGATAGAATCGTTATGGGCGATACGGCAGGAAGTGGAATGTATGTGTGTGTGTGTGTGTGTGTGTGAGAGAGAGAGAGAGAGAGAGAGAGAGAGAGAGAGAGAAAGAGAGAAAGAGAGAGAATTGTTTTTGATAGGGCAGTGAGATGTAATTAACTGAGGCCAAGATGTTGGACTGAAAACATGGTATTCTTAGCATACATGTACAATCAAGGAATGGAATTCGTCAAATACGTTACTTCTACCTCTCATATTCTTCTGTCGCTTGATATTCCTGAACTGATAGAGGTTCGGTATGCTTCTCAGTCCACAGATTATGCTCTCTCCTAGGAAAAGTCATGAAGAGAATGACTGACATGCCCCGGGTGTGAAGCTTTGTCCTTGACTGAACTTGCCCAAGCCTCTTTGTATTATTTATTCAACAGTGTAATAGGAATTCCCGGAAAAAATCCCTTATTTCGACGGTATACCTTCCATAAGAATGCCGGTGCTGTTTATTGGCAGTCGAGCTTAATTATCTCATTTCCCGACGCAACGAGTGGTAAAAAGTTTGTTGATTAAAATAGTTGCCAATTAACCCTTTCATGGTAGGAGATAATCTAGTATCCTACTCAGGCTATTACCGAACCATTTTTTGTTATTAATTATCCAGTTTTATTAATTTCACCATTAAAGCATTGATGGTCGGGACAAAGTTAGTGCTCAAATCTGACTAGCCACAGACGATTCTATTTTGATGGGGAGGGTCCTGGGAGCCTCAGTAGTCTTTGCTTTCATTGGCTGGAATTGATACTGACGGCAGCATTGCATTGCCAGGAAAGCCTGTCTTCAGATTATTTTCTTTTATTTGTTTCAATCCGATGACGCATTTCACTTATATATTTTATTCTTGCTACCTCCAGGCTACTTTGACAACTTAGGAAAAGCCTCTAGTAGTGAAGAGGTTAATTAAGGCTTTGTCTAACCAATCATGTTCGAAAAGTCTCTCCAAAGTTATATAAACCTGACATTTGGTAGCCCAAGCAGAATGTACAGTGCACCATTAAATCGACTGGTTTAACCAAGATGACGTATTTGTATATTTATCCTTGCTATCTAATTTGGATATTTTTCAGCTTAAGAGGGACATCCACTCATAGATGTGGTTTCATTAATTCCTTCCTTTATTAGCATTATCTATACTGATTTATATCGTTCCTTCCTTTATCAGGGCAATTTCCTGCATTGAATTAAATCTTCCCGTTCTTTATTGGGGGTGATCTGTACTGCATTAAATCCTCCCGTTCTCTGTTAGGGTGATTTATACTGAAGTAAATCCTCCCGTTCTCTGTTAGGGTAATTTATACTGAATCAAATCCTCTCGTTCTCTATTAGGATGATTTATACTGAATTAAATCCTCCCTTTCTCTGTTAGGGTGATTTATTCTGAATTAAATCCTCCCGTTCTCTGTTAGGGTAATTTATACTGAATTAAATCCTCCCGTTCTCTGTCAGGGTGATTTATACTGAATTAAATCCTTCCGTTCTGTATTAGGGTAATTTATACTGAATTAAATCCTCCCGTTCTTTTTCTGTGGTGATGCATACTGAATTAAATCCTCTACGGGTCTTAGAAATAGTAAAAGGCGTCCTCGTGCTGAAAGGTCAATATGCAATCCCCAAGTATATGTATTCTCCTTGTGTTGTAAATATTTTGTCTGATATTATTTTTCGCCGTCTATTCTAGTGATAAATATATATTTTTTATTCTTGCTTCCACAAAACTATATTACTCGATTTGGCATTAATGAAGGCTATGTCTAGTTCATCCATTTTGGTAGGATTTTCCAAAGCTGAATAGAATCATCTGTTGGTGGGAATGAAGATAAAAAAATCAATACGTCATTGGAGTAAAGTGGCTAACCCATTGAGAGAATTGTGCTTTCCTTCGGCTGACACATAAATAAAATAAAAAAGCCTTGAGAGCAACAAGCGTGGTTATAAAATGTGCTAGCCATCCATTATTTCTGTCACGAGGAAGGGAATATATCTCGTAAAGCGAGTAAAATCGTCACTCAACAACAATACTGTAAAATAAAACAGAATGTCATCGCAGTGAAAGGGTGAATGACGACCCTCAGATCTCTCTGTTAGGGACTGGTTTCCACTAAGCTTAACTTTCAGTATGGGTGACGATTTTTTAATATATTTTTGCTGCCACCAGACGATGCTCTACAACTTGGTAAAGGCCTCTTGATTTCTGAGCAGTTTGTTAAGATTACCTAAACTTCCAGCATGAAAACTCTGTCTTAGAATGAATAAAATCGCCAGGAGATGGCATTCTGAAAATAATACGTCTTCGGACTCAAGGTATAATGAATGTGTATGGTTGCAACAGTAAGATAAAATGAACAGGATGTCTTGGTAGTGAAGGGCTTAGTATACAAAAGAAACACAATTTCTACCACAGTACCAGGTGGAAGATGAACGAACAACTCTCAGATGAATGACATTAGCAAGCACGGTTTGTTTGTGAAGGAAGAATGAGCTATGTGAAGAGCAAGGAAGAATGAGCTATGTGAAGAGCTTCCGCATTTCCTCTCGTTGTCCATCCAGGGAAAAAATGTAAGAGCGAGATTATCATATTTTGTGTATTCAGGTCTGGGGTGTCGTGAAGCAGGACTTGACTTATACTGAGATCCCCGTCGTAACTATGTGTTAATATAAAGGAAGGACAGGGGAAGCGTCAGAGCCGGATCATAATTTCCTGGACGTTCATTCTCAGAGACATTTAAGAGCAGTTCCGTCTCGTAACTGTATGTATAATTACTTCACTTTAACATGGCGGAAATTTTCGTCCTCATGTGGCCTATTTTCCGTAATTCACAGTGTCAGAATAAATTGCTTTCCCCAGGATTTCTTTGTGACTTGCACTGTGGTCTAGTGGTAATCTGTTGTCATAACTAGGGGGTCAAGATTGAGAATTTACAGTTTTACGCCTGCCTGAAGTGAAGGGAGTATAGGACTAATGATTGGAGAAAGGATCAGGGATGGGAAGTGAAGCGATCTGACATGTATCTTGTTCCTTCAGCAAAATCAAAACTTAATAACAACAGACAATCGTAAATTTGTAAACCCGGGTCAATCATTTGTATTTGCCGGAAGGAGGGTACAGAAACTTACCGTATCTCCTAATCTTCTTAAAAACATAGTAGTTAAGACAGGAATTCGATCGTAAGTATACTTGTAAATACGGGGCCCAGGTTAGGAAAGAGATTACAGACGTTCCACATCACCTGTTTTTTCCAGGTGGAAGTAGCGCTCTCCCCTTTTTCCTGCAACAAATATATCAGTTAATAAAAATATTTGTTGCGACTGGGAAAAAGAAACGTTTAATTGTGAATCCGTGTTCCAGGTATAGAAAAAAACATGCCCTTCCTACATATATCTATATCTGTCCATCCATTATTCTATCTGTCTGTCTGTCTATCTGTCAATCTATCTATCTATCTGTCTATCTATCTATCAATCTATAGATAGATAGATATATTGTTCTTCACACAAAAGCAACTCTCAGTTACGACATAGAACTGATCGAAAGTTTGTGTGAATCCGGGGTCCAGGACCGTCGAAGGGCAATAACTGTCGCCGCCGAGAAGTGGAGAAAATAAAGCGCAAAAACGTGTGGAGAAATGAAGTGTCACGGAGCAGTCATATATTTTACCTTGATGGTCTCTTGGGCCGACCTCAGGCGACGGTGATAGTGTGGCAGGGAACGTTCACCCTTACACCCGCGATAATACTGACAGATGTTGATCCCCCTCCACTGCCGGATGAGTAGATTGGTGTGTGTGGGGAGTAGGGTGAAGGGCAGAGTCCCGTTGAGGTATGCTGGTACCAGGAATAGAGGCAAAAATGAAGCCCCATTGAGGTATGTTGGTCGTAGGAATTAAACAAAAAATAAAGACCGTCGAAGATGTTAGTAGTAGGAATAA
>JAGKTI010020228.1:0-10118 GCA_018397915.1 Birgus latro | reverse complement strand
TTTTCACTGAAATGATTCTATGAAAACGTTTATGAAAGATATTTATTATCACACCTAGCAAGGCGATTATGTAATCGCCTGTGTGTGTGTGTGTGTGTGTGTGTGTGTGTGTGTGTGCATGCGCGGCTATCTGTTGCCAGAATATTTCAAAATCAAACGGGCAAATTGTATCCAATCTTTGTGGGCAGTATCCCGGGATACTTGTAGTAGCAGCAGTAGTAAAAATAATAATAAGTAATAATAATAATAATAATAATAGTGTTAAGAAACTGGATTGCTAGTTAATGCTGGAGAATTCTCGATGATTCTCACATTTCTCCGTCACAAGTCAGTTGCCAGACAGCCTGCTGCCGTGAGTGGAGGTACAGTACAATCACTCATACAAGTTCGTGGGGGTCCATGTGTGTGTGGGCCTCTGCAGTCCTCACCCCTTTCTATACGGCGAGTCTGTATAACGACGTGACGATGCAAACGCCCATACACACGGCAGTGACGATGTAATAAAGAGAGAAAGGATTATGTTTGTCAATCATATGTTATTGGTAGTCATAATCAGTTCTATGTTGTATGATAGGATATGAAGGTTAGAGCCCTTTCGATGTCTAAGTTTTCATTAAGCAAGTGAGCAGTGACGACGGTGGTGCAGGTCGAGGTGCGGTTGAATCGTTTCGAAAATTTGCTTCGTATTCACATGAATAATGTTGTAAACTATTAAGAGCTGAACGC
This sequence comes from Birgus latro, assembly GCA_018397915.1. Lineage (NCBI taxonomy): Eukaryota > Metazoa > Arthropoda > Malacostraca > Decapoda > Coenobitidae > Birgus > Birgus latro. The sequence goes on along the minus strand of JAGKTI010020228.1, from coordinate 9,392 downwards.
ACACAGTATCCGACATAAATGTTGTTTAGCATATCTTCGTCATATATGCTTCCATATAACCAGTGAAAAACACATCTGCATAATGGGTAATAAAACATTCTAAGCAGACCAAGACTCGAAACAATGAACAGTGAAGCAGTCTGAGTTGGCCAAAGTCGTAATGGAACAGCCTCGAGTCAGAAGGAGTTAAGTTCCCGCTATGCTATGGTATTTGAGGTTAAAGCCATTTGTTAATATAGAAATGAAATGGTATATACGCTAAACATACGAAATCCTCACTGTGCAGTCATTTGATGTCAACCAATTACTCTACATATAAATACCATACGTCAGATCGCAGCATCGAAAGGGCTCTAACCTTCATATCTTATCATACAACATTGAACTGATTATGACTACCGATAACATATGATTGACAAACATAATCCTTTCTTACTTTATTACATCAAGTCCCAGTTCTGCCGTGTGTATGGGTGTTTGCGTCGTCACGTCGTTATATAGACTCGCCGTATAGAAATGGGTGGGGATTGCACAGGCCCACACACACACACGGACCCCCACGAACTTTTATGAGTGAATGTACTTTGTAAAATTATGCATTCCCTCCTTTTTTCCTCTCATTTCCTCTATAATTGTAAGTACACGTAGCCGAGAGGTGTAATTCTGTATAGAAGGTTATTATGTTGTTCGTCAATGAGAGAGAGTCGCTAGGAGAGAGTAATGGTGAGGCGTGTAGTAGATATCAGTGTTGGCTTTCTCTGTTCCGTTATTCTCTTCGTATTTTAAGTGGGATGATGAAATAGGTAGATTTGGGTCGATGGACTTTATTGTGGGACGGTTACTTGAATAAAAGTTAAGAGCTTGGCGTGACCTGTAAGCCTATGGTTAGTATCAGTTTGTGCTATCTGCTGTCCTCCAACCTTACTCTCACTCTCCTACTCCCTATCGCTCTCTCCTTGTCAAACTCTTATTCTCTCCTGTCCTACTCTGTCTCACTCTGTCTCTGTCTGTCTCTCTCACTGTCTAACCTTGTGATATCGGACTTATATCTCCCTCTAGCTTCCGGCTAAGTGTGTGTGGGCGTACGTGTGCGTACGTGTGTGTGTGTGTGTGTGTGTGTCGACCACGTTTCCGGCACATGATCAGGGGTGTTTGGCATTCTTGCTTAGTCTGGGTAAGGGGATGTGTTCTCTAACTCTTCCTGAAGAACTCAGACATAACTACCTGTTTTACATATTGATACGTATAGCTAAACAGTTACATATCGTAGTTAAATACAGTATTGTTATAACATATTTTTCCTACATAATGTTTAATATAGATGATTGTTAAAATGTGTAGTTTAATTTCAATTTGTATGCTAAAGAATTTAGAGTGCTACGCAGTGTTAGGAAACTCCTGAATATATTGGATGTCTCCGAATTGGTAACTTGTTGCTAGAGTATAGTAGAACACTCGAGTGTCGAGCAAAGATGGGGGAGAGAATAGAAAAGTTCAGTTTAATCTGACATGTTGCACTGTGAAGTTAGTGTAGGTCTGGAGTTGTGAAGCAGACAGTGTAATTACTTGGTAAAATAAAAACAAAGAATATGGGAAGCCCGTGTTATTACTCCTGAGTTGACACTGTGTAAGGATCTTGTGTACCTTACATTGAAAGGCAGACCCTATGAAGAACGATTCACTGGATGACGTCCTTCTTATGCTGAACTACTGCTGTTGGAGCCTGTGGCAGTGTGGGACGTGGACGTACCAGTAATAAAAATTATTATTATTATAATACTAATAATAATTATTATTATTGTTATTATAATTTATTTATTATTATTATTATGAAGCTTGGTACTCCTAATAGTATAATAGTATTCTGATCATTTGTTACTCAGAAGCACAAATTCTTCCAAGGGAATTCACTAGCGCTCGAAATACTTTTGAAACTTTTCAGGTACAAGAATGATTTTAACATTATTCGCCCAAAAAACAAAATGAGGCAGAATGGAGAGTTAGGAGGAACGGCAGAGAAGAGGTGGTGATGGGAGAGGTATGACAGACAGAGAAAGGAAGGTGAAAAAATGGAAGGCAGAGAAAGGAGCAAGAAAGGAAAACAGTGGGTTGGAAAGAGGAAGGAGACGAAAGTTAAAACTGCGGTGGAGGTAGGGAAGAATGTTAGAGCCGAGAGAAAAGGAAGAGAAGGAGTGGTGAGGAAAAGGAAAGAAGTAGATGAAGGACAGGGAAAAAGGATAGGAAAAGAGGTAGAAGAGATGGGATGTAAGAGGTAGAAGAGATGGGATGTAAGAGAGAAGAGAAGCATGAACACAGAAATGGAAGCAAAACAAAGGCATAGTTAGGGATGAACAAGGACAGAAGGCAGAGAAAGTATGCAAAGGAGGTATTTAAAAAAAAGTAACAGGATGAAAGGAAGAGACGGGAAGCAGAATATCGGAGAAAAGGGAAAAAATTAAAGTCTAACAATAATGGAGGAGAAGAGGTCAGGGTGCGGGCAAAGGAAGAGGATAAACAAATGCATGAGCATCGGAAATTGTGTACCTCCACCAAGGCAGCACCATCCCCCATTTCGAGTTTACTCTTTGGTCTTTTTCCCCTGTATATATATTCAGTATATATAAGTGCGAAGAAAAAAAATTACGGAAAAGCTGAAAGAAAGGGAAAAGAAAAAGTGATTCAGGGAATAGGGATGGCAGACCAAGCTAAAGAAGTGGAAAAAGTAAATGGAATTTAAAGAAAGGGTTACTGAGAAGAATGAAGCAAAAAAGTCTTACACCTAATTCCTTCAATCTAATGATGTATTTTCTGTTTCATTCGTGCGACCCCGAAACAAAATCATCTACTTAACTGGCCATTTTTCAGACAAAGAGGATTAGATATACTGTTCACTTACTACTTCAGAATCACAGGTCTTGCCAAGGTGAATTTAATCATGTGAAGGTAGCAACGATGAACTTATATAATACATCACCTAATTCAACGGGTTAAAATTAGTAATGACAGGTCGTAGCAACTGTAAACTCTCTCTCTCTTGCACGTAAGAAAGATATTGCATTAATGATGACCAGATTCTGACATAGACTCGAATATTCCTCAGAAAATATTACTCTCTCACTGTGAACACTAACGAGGAGAGGTCGGATGAAAATTCAACTTTTCACTTGCAAAGTCCGTCACGTAAACAATTTCTCTCGCTGTAATGATGGCATGTGGACAAACTCAGCGAGGAGGGTGGAACACAAGTAAGAACGATAGATAAATAAATAGAGATGTATAGGTAGGTAGTTAGGCATAGATAGATAGATAGATAGACACACTAACAGACACAAACAGACAAGTAAACAGACGGAGATGGAAAATCAGACAGATAGACAAGCAGACGGACAGAGAGAGAGAGAGAGAGAGAGAGAGAGAGAGAGAGAGAGAGAGAGAGAGAGAGAGAGAGAGAGAGAGAGAGAGACTGGTTAGATCTGATAAAGTTGTCCTCGACAGAGAGAGTGAGAGAAAGAGAGAGAAACTGGTCAGATCTGGTACAGTGACCCTCAGTGTCTTTCCACACGACGTCTTAAAACCCAGTATGATCAAGCATTGTTTAGGTCTCCTCGATGTTCTCTGAAGCCCTCCTGTATTTATTCCGTTTCTGTCTGTCTTCCTTTGTTCTTTACTTTCCTTCCTCGTTATTCTCTCTCTCTCTCACTCTCTCTCTCTCCATTCCTTTTTTTCCTCATCAATTTGCTTCTGACATAGTACTACTGTTCCCTGGGTAAATGTCCATAGTCGACATTTCCATATTTTTGTTTATATAGGCCTTGTATGAGAGTATTATGAGGTTAAAGGTATTGAAAAAAAGACAAACAAATATTTTGGGATCCTATTTTCGTGCATGTTCATTAATCATTATGATAATTTGCACAGGGGAATGCCGGTGTAATGTGGCAGTGTAGAGACCATCGCATTCCACTTAGACATTACAGCAGTTTTTGAGATGGATATTGTTTATTTAAAACTTCATCGGACTCTAGTTTTAAAAAATAGGATGTGTAAGATCTGAGTGACATTTAGCACACCAATTCCTAATTACCGTTGTATTTCAAATAGTGTTTGAGTATTGTTATATCAACTGGCATATAATATGTTCCTACTGTGTTCACTTCATAGATGATAAGTCCATATTAAATGCCATACTGCATCCTACAAATCCAGTAGGTTTTTAAGCTTTCGAAACTGACTTTGAGGACATGAGCAGTTCCTCCGTTTCCTGAAGCCCAGGAGGAAAATATGAACGATTTACCTGAAACCAAGACAAGCGGATGCTTGCAAGTTGCCACAGACAACATACTCTCCTATAGGCTATCCAATCTGGATATCTCCGTAAGTCATGTCCCCTTTCCCAAGAGCCAAAGTTATCATACGGCTGGCTGGACTGTGGGCTATCACTTACCGTCTGAGCTGCTAAGATCTCATAATAACATTCATCGCGTGATATAAGAATGTTTTAATACCTGTAGATCTGCAGTTATTTGTGTTACATAATTTTCCCTTACACCACTATATTTGTGAATGTTTTGTCTATGGAAATTAATTTCCAAAAGGTAAAGAGCGGCTACTGCAGTAAAATGAGAGCAAGAATAAGGTGGAAAAATGTTTATACCACTTTTTACTTATCATTGATTATTACAGCAACTATCTAATCAATTCAAGAATGGAGTAAGAATTCTCAGAGAGAAAGTATCTTGATTACCATGGTCACTTCAAATTTTATGAAAAATATTGCAGAGCTGAGGCAGCGAATTTTTTATGCAAAAGATCTGCTAGCGCATCGAGCCTTATGCCTCACTGGCATGATTTTGGTGCCATTTCGTGTTGCCAACTGTTGCACAGCGTAACTCAGCCTCAGCCTCCTGGACACCGCTATGCATTACGAGAGAGAGAGAGAGAGAGAGAGAGAGAGGGGGGGGGAGGACTGCGGTACACAGAGACAAGGGAGGGAGAGGTGGTAGGGCACACCACCCAAACATACCGGTACAAGTCCATGTGCTCGCAAATCTTGGCATACAAAATTCTCTGATTCAGCTCTGTCATACTTTTCATATAATTTGAAGTGACCATGGTAATCAAGATAATTCTCTCTGAGAATTCTTACTTTATTCTTGAACTGATTCCAAACTTGCTGTGAAAGTCAGTGATACGTAAAGTGTTTCTTTTTAGATTAGGTCAACCTTAGTAGAACAGTTCAGTATTAGCCGAGGATGAAATTATTCAAAATACAGAACAAAACGTCAGAGGTCAGGGTCAAGGTTAACATTTAACACTTTTGATTTTTTTAAAACAAACTTGATAGATGGGTTAAGGATCAGATAAGAATGAAGTTTTTCGAATCTATGTCCAACTGGTTTAAGGTCCAGAGCAAGATCAGCGTCCGTGGTTATACCATACGATCAGTGGACACCTATCGTGTCTGAGGACGTAGCCCTGAATCACCGTGAGTAACCACGCTAGAAATAGTAGGTCAAAAGCGCTAAAGTTGCTTCAATTTCTTTGTCTATTCGATTAATTCCCAGCACTTTTGAATATTATTATCACACTCCAAAACCACATGTGTCCACTAATCGTGTGGACATACGTTTAGACCTGTTGTGCAACACAGATCTTACACTCTCTGAGTGCTTTTTTTTTAGTTAATAGGATAAATATAGTAGGATATGGTGAAATTGTTGTCCAAATAGGTTTGAATAGTCTGCATGAATATATTAACCGTCCCATGGTCAGAACAACTTTGATGCAAACTGGTTAGAAATTTTAGGTATCAGCAGTGGATCTTATTCAGCTGAAAGTGAGTAACAAGCCTGAGAGAGTTCACATTGGCGCCAGTAACCCTTTTCTTGATCGTGACAACTATTCCAGTGTGTATGATGTGTATTCTATTAATAGGAGAGTTCGAAGTCATTTCATTTTCAGTGGTCTTTCCTTCTCTTCCTTGACTTCCGACTTCTTGTAGACACTTTCTTATTCCTCTTCCCTCTTTCACTTCATTCTGAACTCCTACAGCTTCTTTTCCTCCGACCCGCCTATGTATCTCTTTTCTCCCTCGAGTTTGTCGTGTCCTCCAAGTTTCTTTACGTTTTTCTTTTTAACTATCGGTTTTTCTTTTTTCGCATCGCCCCCTGTCAAAACTTCCTTCCCGGCCTGTGCTTCGTTCACCTTTGCTTCTCATTCCTTTTCTTCGTTTACTTTATCTTTTCCTTTTCATCTCTCTCTCTCTCTCTCTCTCTCTCTCTCTCTCTCTCTCTCTCTCTTCGTTCTTCATATATCCACTCTTCTAGTACAAAAGATTAACAGCCATATTATTAACTATTTCTGGCTCCAGTGGCTGGCTATCAAACGAATATATTCGTCTTGTGTTAGGTGGAAGAGAATGCGAAAGTTTCTAAGGTCATGAAAGTATCTTTTTATCCACCTATACCTGACTGAAGCAGACTAAATCGATATCGGAAACACTGTCCATCTCTCTATTTACATATTGCCAGATGCATTAATTTTATCAGATATAAATACTCATTATAAGTGAGAATATTCAAGCGCAGTGGCATAATACTCGTAAATCAGTAAGGTAAAAGCGCAAAGTCTCCCACGATACTCTCAACGCGCGTCGCTATTAAGTATTAAGGTGAACACCGCTGTGAAAGTGTTAAGTTCTTTGTTATTATTGCACTATCATTGAGGCAGGGACAGGGTTGCCGAGGCGATTTGGGTATTTCCTTAACACCTTGGCCCTGCACGTCATTTAAGGCTACCTCTTCCTCCATCCAGACGACCTTAGTGAATTAAAGAATTGCCCTATATTAGCTGGAATACAATAACAGACTTTCCCGACCATGAGAGGGTTTTAGATACGAGTATTAACAGTCTGTCTAAGTCTGGCTAAGGGTATCAAAACATTCTCAAATTCCTGTAACTCACTCTCAACTAAATAAAAGTGTGTGACTTTAGCTGGTTTGGAATGCTAAAGTTTCCCCGACGTGAGCTATTAACAGTATAATACCACACAGGCTCGTGTGACTTACTATCAGATGAATAAAATCGTCTGTCATTAACTGGAATAAAATGACATTGTCCCGACCATGAGAGCCTCGATGATACCAGTATTTACTTTACCAGGATTGTATACGAGTATTTATTGAATTGAATAAAATATACTTGTGTTAAGGAGACTAGATTACTAGAACTGAGACAGATTTATTACTGTTTCATGGTCTATAAACATCTAACCCTTTATATTTTTTGTGACTGAAACTGGTTTCCACAGCACAGATTTCGCCCGACTGACCCTTAGTAGCCTTACAGTTCGTTCATGTAAACTTTGCGGACCTTATCATCCTTCTCCAGCATATTTCACATGGCAGATTGGGTGAATAAGACATTATTACCGAACTACATCCATTCCATCCCACTTTTTCATGATTAGTTTGAATCTGTAGCGTTACTTTCTCATTACCTCTCAGGATTCAGGATGGATGGAAGGCAATTTTAGACTAATATAATTATCTTCTGTACAAAGAAGGATTTAAAATGTTATTCTTATTACCTCATGGTAATTTTATTCTATTCAGAAGAAACTCTTAGAACAGGATAGTCACACACAGTATGGATTTCTCTGTCTCTGTTTTTCTCACTCTCTCTGTCTCTGTCTGTCTGTCTGTCTCTCTCTCTCTCTAGATGTCATTCCTAACTTGAATAAAACATGCTGGTGGCAGACTAAGTGATATAAATATATGTCGCTGGACAAAAGAAGTTAAAGTGGACAGAGTAGAGGCAAGCAAGAATAAGTGATAAGAGAAGTACTGGGGAAGAAGGGCGGGAAGGCAGATGGCACCTCCCCCAGTCACTTTCCCTTCTGACGGCTTCTTCAAGATTCCACTGATTTAAATTTGCATATCCCAATTGGTTCCGATCTGGTCAGGGCAGAATGGGAGGGGCTGAGAATATTGAATAAGAACGGCAAGGAAAAGCGTGCGAGGGGGACGTCAGAAATGATGAATGCTGGAAAGGAGGTAAGGAAAACGGTGAGAGAGTGACATAAGGAATAAGACGGGTGAACGCTGGAAAGTAGAGTTCACCCTAAGACTCCTTCGATTTCTCTCGAGTGAACAAAATGGTGTGGTTTAGTCTAAGAACTAGAGTGAAATCCCTAAGTATGTCAGTAACAGTGAAAGATTATTTGAGATAGTTTTAGGAGTCTCAGGCTGCTTCAAGATCTCTAAATCGAACAAAATCCAAATGTGTTTCCCTGAATTTGTGAATGATGGGGGCGACCATCATCCAGTCACTCGATGTGGTGCTGGCTTTGGGTGACTTTGCACTTAGTAACAAGTCGAATTGTTTCTTATAAGCCGGTGAACTATTTAATGCACTGGATTGTAATCATAAAACAAAATGATGCATTTCCGATAAGTAGGATTAGGCAGTCCAATCGGACTGAGCCTGCAACGGTTTACATCTAAGGGGTATTTGGGATTTGTTGCTATTATAATGCCACTAAGGGGCGACTGAGGTTGGTCACCCTCGTCTTAAATGTCGGGAAGAAGTAGCCTAACCCCAGCCCCCAACACTTCTAATGGGTCAAAAACGGATTGTCTGATGAATGGATGGATATTTGTGTGAGAAAAATAGCTGACTGCATCACCCGCAGAGAAAGGGTGAAGAGATGTATTGTAGGCGATGAGTAGAACGACAGAAATTGGCGTGTGAGAGGGAGAAAAGGTAAAAGAGGACGGTACGAGGAAGGAGGAGGTAGGAAACAATGTTCTAATGTGAGATGAGACCAAATAATAACTAGGAAAAGCAGGATTAAATAGAGAAGCATGATGTGAAACAACAAAAGGGGAAATAAAACGAGAAACAGCAAGGATAATGTGAGAATGAAATTAAGTAAAGAGTGGAAACATAACAAAAACAGGAGCACAAAAACAGAATAAAAGATGAATGTGGAGGGAGCATGGGAATAACAGTACCAAAGAGAGTAGAATAGGAGAGGACAATTGTCTAGGAAAACATTGCATCCCTCTTATGATGTACAGTATATTGAATTATTGCTGGCATTGGACAGTTTTACAGAGCTTTGGAGAGACTTCGCACTAGACAAGTTAAATACAGACTACTTTAAGCCCTTCAATACAAGAGGCGATTGCAAAGTTGAACATAATCGCTTTAGAGGATTTCATCTGATCCAAGGAGTAATCTGAGTTTACAAAAGATTTTTAGAGGAAATGAAATCGAGGACGACCCAGAAATGAAAGTACAGATATATGAGTGAGACAGAGACAGACAGACAGACAGACAGACGGAGAGAGAGAGAGAGAGAGAGAGAGAGAGAGAGAGAGAGAGAGAGA
>JAGKTI010020227.1:0-16471 GCA_018397915.1 Birgus latro | reverse complement strand
ACACACACACACACACACACACACACACGCAATATATGTCCATTTTCCATTCACGGATATTTCCCAACCCCCTCTGTATTTTTCCAAGCCATTTCTACACCTTTTTTTTTTTTTTTTTTTTTTTATTTTTTTTTTTTTTTTTTTTAATATGGATTTATTTGTTCGTTGTAGAAAACTGAGGTTATCTAGTGCGTGCTGAAAACCTATAGGGACTGGAACCAAACATCCATCATCACCATCGCCGTCGTCTATATATTTCCGATTTTTTTATACAAGTTGGGGGACCTTCAGAAATACTATTTATTATTTTCACCTTGATATGTTTTTCCCTACCTAAATGAAATCTGACAGACACACAAACAAGGAGACAGGTACACAGACACACACACACAAACAAGCAGACAGATACATAGACAAGCAGACAGATACACAGAAGACACAGACAAGCGGACTACACAGACAGACACACAGACAAGCCAGTACACAGAGAAGCAGAACATAAAAAAGGCGTCATAGCGCTATAGGGGTTAAGGAATATTGTCTGGCACTAACACTGAGAGAGACTTTCCTGAACTGAGCAAGTCGTATGTGGGTAAATTTAAAAGAGCACTATAAAAAAAGAAGGAACCAAAGGCGGAGAGCCCCCAAATATCCTTCCTTCGAAACTTATCAAACGGAACATAACTAGAATGAAGATCTTTTCATTGGTTAATTTACCTAAATTTGTAACTATCATGTCCTGCACCCGCACTTATGCTGTGTATAGGGCGCACCTACACCACAACCAGTGTCATCATTCATCTTCACCTCCACCGCACCCACACTAACTAAGCCCACACTCATAGATTTTGTGTGATGCCCGCTCCTGCACCACACATGAGGGGTGTACTGGCAAAAGCGAAGTTAGGAAAAAAAAAATCTGTAGAATGAGGAATATCTCATTATGTATTAAACCCCGTAGATTTCTTCTTTGTTACCAGTCTGAGGTTCGAGTAAAAATTAAAGCATAAACCCCTGCTGTTTCTTCGCACCTACCATTGGAATACCGCCTGCATTGAAAAGAGTGTCTTTATTTACCCTACTGGTGGCCATGTAATCCCTGAGAGAATTTTGACCCTTCACATACAGACCAGGCTGACATGACAGCTACCTGTGCCCCGGCACCGCCTGAACGACTGACAATACGTGCTGCCTTGCCCCTGCTGACGATGTGACATGAGGCAGAGGGACAGCTTTGCCAGGAAATGTCATGTGTTGAGCGTCAAGTTTGTTCTTAATAACAAATCTTTGGTTTCTGCAGAACGTGAAGACGGTGCATGAAGCTACTGTTCGTTTACTTTTACACAAACAGTAAGACTAAGAGTAGAACCGTCATAACATTGAATCATGATCATTATTATCGTCGTCGTCGTCGTCATTCGTCCATTGTCGTCCTTCATTTGTCGTCGTCTCAAGATCCCAGACGGGCCGGGCAGGTTCAGGAAATGGAAAACACAAAAATAGAATCATCATCAGTGCTCCAACAAAAATGGATTTCGCTTCCATTCCCTCATCAGTTAATCATTTCCAGATTCCCGGTTGATACCATTAAACAACGAATAAAGATAAAACTGCTGAGGGAATTCCGTCACAAGGCAGTGTTAATGAAAAGCACTTTCGTCAGTTTAAGAAGCGAAGTCTTATGACAGTAATCAGTTATTTCTTTAGTCGTACTGAAAGTATTATTATTTTTATTATCATTATCAGTAGTACTAGTAGTAGTGGTAGTAGCACAATTACTACTACTACTGCGACTACTACTACTACGACTGCTACTACGACTACTACTACGATTACTACTAGAACTACGACTACTAATGTAGCTGTACTACTACTGCTGCGACTACTACTACTACTGATGATGATAACAACTATAAAAATAATAACAATAAAAATTTCAGTGAGACCAGAACAAAATTGGCTACAATAATTTAGAGAAAAAACTTTAAACCAAACTCAGAAACTCAATATTCACTCTCTCCCTCCTCAAGACATTCATAAGACTGAGAAATAAATCCGCGAAGAATGTGCCAGGGAGAAGTGTGTGCTGGGGTGGAATACAAAGCGAGAGAGGAGTTCAGTATTATTAGTTTGAACTCTAAGGCGGCCCTGAGGGATGGATGATGGGAACGTGAGCAGGCAGAAAGGCAGTGAGTGAAGGTAGGTAGGTGAGGTGGAAGATAGGCAGACAGGGAAGGGAGGCAGTAGGGGTGAGGGAGAGAGACAGAAAGAGAGGGAGAGTGGGAGACAAGGGGAGGAAGAGAGACACAAGGGGAGGGAAGGAGGGAGAAAGAAAGGCAGGTAAGGGGGAGAAATTGAGGGAAGAAGGATAAGGGAGGGAAAGAAACAGGCAGGCGTTCGGGCAGTAAATGGAGACAATAAAGGGCGGGGGAGGGAGTGAAAAGGCAGATAGGAGGAGAGGGAGTGAGATAAGAAGGCGACAGTGGAGGGAGTGAGGCAGGAAGGCAAAAAAAGCAGGGAGAGAAAGGCAGAGACACAAAAGTAAGAGAGAGAGAGAGAGAGAGAGCACTTTCCTCCTTAAAAGTAGCAGAGTTTATTTTATTTTCACTTAGTCAACGTAGCTTTCCAAATAGCCTAAATTTTATGCGGATAGCCTGCAAGTTGCCTCCCCCTTCAGTAATGCACTATTATGTTCTCTTAAAAAGCCAGTTTGTTATTTTACGATTGCTGTGATATAGTACTTCTATAAATAAACAAATAATTGTGTCCATCATCCTTGAGCGATGCATTATGATATAAGAGAGAAAGTAGTTATTAAATTCTAGTCGTCACAAAAATTTTTTTTAAGTTGGGTCATGATGATGATGAATGGGTGGATGTTTGCTTATATACTAATCCCAGCCATGAATTATATATTATTAGTGAAAGTAATAAAATATAATTTTTCTCATTAGTAGCCCCACTTTATGGAAGGAAATTGACGATTAAGCAACTGAGGTATCCAGCCAGCCATGTTGTCCCTGTCAGAATTAGATCTTCCCAAGTGATTTATTTAACTCGTATCTGTTACACCTGTATTTTCTTTTTCGTATTTAAAAATGCTCCAGTATCGACTTAGTCTGCAAAAACAATATACAAGAGGATATGAGGACAAAGACCAAATAAATCGTCGAGGGAGTCACGCATGCTCAGTGGAGTCGACGCCAGATGCGCATCGGTGTTTTTGACCTCGTGGTGGTGTGTGTTGTCGCTATTAATTTTCGTATTTTTCGCTGTACCTGACTATATTGCGTTGTTGGAAGGCAATGTGCAGTAAAATTAATGCCTATAGACTCATGTGGAGCACGAAATGATTGGTGGTGGTGCGAAATGACTCTTGAAATAAGGAAAGAACAGATCAAAACAACTCGCCCTGTCAACATGATCTTTCCTGCTTCTCTCCATCATCACCTCTGCTTTCACCACCACCGTCTCCATCACAACAAAGGAGTGATACAGGTAAGGAAATGTGCATCAAATTTTTGAAAAACGAATGCTATTATTTGTCTTAGTTATTTTGCGATATCTGAGTTAGGTAGCGGAGGTTTATGACAATTTATTGCATTCAATGGCATAGTTATTCTGATACCCAAAAGTTATTTTAATGGTACCCTACATGAAGAGCTGCAGAAGTTTTCAAAGCATATTTCTGTTGTTAATGATGGCCATTAACACATCCAGGTGGGGGTTACTAAATTTCGAATGGGGAAAGTCTTACTATTTTTTACGTTTTCCGAAAGTTTTGAGGGAGAAAAAACGGCCAGTGTTATTTACATATAAACGTTTATAGCTTCGTTGTATGCAATGCTATAGGGTTCAGTTTGGTCTCAAAATGTTCACCAAACATTACTCTTTAAATTGTATGGGCAAATAAAGGGATAAATAATAGACTAAGATTTGAAAATCACACTTCAATTTTGTTTTACAGCAGAATTTTCGTAATCACTGAAAAAAGTTCCTCCTAAAAATCCAATTTCCAAAATTATGAAGTGAATCATTTATCATCATCATAATCAGCCATTACAAGTCCACTGCTGAGCAAAGGCCTCCCCCAACCTTCTCCACGGATTCCTTGACTGAGCCAATCTTTTGCCACATTTTCCTTGCAAATTTCTCAATCTCATCTCTCCACCTCCTGTTCTGGCCTTTTTCTGCTATGCTTACAATCTCTTGGTGTCCAGTCAGTTAACCTCTTGCTCCATCGCTTATCCCTTATTCTTGCTACATGGCCTGCCCACCTCCATTTCTGTTCTTTTATAACTTCTAACTTATATCTTTGACTTTAGTCTGCTCTCTCGCCCAAGTTGATCTTTTCGTGTCTCAAAGATATTCCCAACATTGACCTTTCTATTGCTATCTGAGAACAGATTAATTTATTTCCCATCGATTTTGTCAGTTTCCAGGTCTCACAACCATACATCATAGCTGGACTTATACATTCGTTATATACTTTTAGTTTCATACAAACTGGCAAGCTACTTTTCATAATGTCTCTATGTTTACCGAAAGCTTTCCATCCAATTGTAATGTGTCTTTTAATTTCGCTATCATTATCTTTCGTTAATTTTAGTATTTCTCCTAAGTAATTGTACTCCTCGACTTCTCCAAGAATTTCTCCGCTTATTCTGATGATGCTCTTTGGTGTTTGTGGATTAAACATTAGTTTTACTCTGGTTCATCTTTAGCCCTACTTTGAGACTCTCTGTTCAGGTCATTTAACATTTCTTGCAATGTCTCTGCTGTTTCTGAGATTAGGACAATGTCATCTGCAAATCTTAAATGGTTTAGCTTTTCTCCATTTATGTTCACTCCTTTGTTTTCCCAGTCTAGCTTTCTGAAAATACTTTCTAGGCATGCTGTAAATAATTTTGGTGAAATTGTATCTCCCTGACGCATGCCCTTTTCAATCTTAATTTTCTCTGAGTCCTTACGTAACTTAACTGTATCAGTTCCCTCTTTATATATGTTTTTGAGCAGTTTTACAGTGTTCTCATTCACTCCTTGTTCTCGCAGTTAATTCATAATTGCTACGTACTCCACTGAGTCAAAAGCTTTTTCGTAATCAACATAACTTAAGCACAGTGGTTTATTATATCTGTAGTTTTCTCAATTAGCTAATTGAGAGTGTGTAGATGATCAGTAGTCAAATACCCGCTTTGGAATCCAGCCTGTTCACAAGGTTGGTTTTCCTCCAGATTTGTAGTTATTCTGTTTGTAAGGACCTTAGTGAAGAGTTTGTAAATGACTGATAATAAGCTAATGGGTCAATAATTACTAAGATTTTTTGAGTCACCTTTTTTGTAAAGTAAAATAACTATTGCATTACAGCATGTTTTGGGAATTTTCTTCTTTCTTATACATTGAATAAATAAGTGACCAAGCCTATTTGGTACTTCTGCTCCTGCATCCAACAGTAAATCTGCTACTATTCCATCCTCTCCCGGAGCATTCCCTCTTTTCATATTTTTAAGAGAAATATTTACTTCATCTGGTGTTACCTCAGGTATTTCATTTGTGTCAGTTGAAAAGTTAGCTGGCACTACAGTCTTTGATGCATACAGTTCTTTGCAAAATTCTTCAACTCTCTTTAACATCTAATCTCTGCATTTAATGACTTAACCATTTTTGTCTTTCAGTGATGTAATTTGTTGCTTTCTTAGTGCCATTTTACTTTGGACATGCTTCAGACTTTTTCTTTTTTTGATGGTTTCTTTGATCTGATCAGTGTTTCTCTTTGTTTTTTCTTCTCTTTGTCTTTTGTTGATAAGCTTCCACTCGTTCTACTTCATCCTTCTTTGTTTTTACTTTCATTTCCTCTCTTTTTCATAAGGTCGAGTGTCGTTTCCGAATACTTCTTGGCTTTGGTTGTATTAGGTTTTCCTACTACCTCCACTGATCCTCTTGGCACTTTTGAAAGTATGTCATTCAGGTGATCAGTGTCACATTCAGCATTTCTTAGAACCTGAAATCTGTTCCTTATTTCCAACTGAAAGGCTGCTTTGTTTTTGTTTACTGTTATTGGGCATACTGTATCTTTTCATCTTTAATCATCCTCTTTCTTTCACTTTTGAAATTGAATCTGGCCGTGCAACCCACCATTCTGTGGTCACTTCTGATATTTACTTTGTTGAAAACTGTGATATTGTGATGTTTTATTCTTACCTGGTATAATGAAGTCGATACATTCTTTGTTTCTCCATTTGGGCTTCTCCAGGTCCACTTTCTTCCTGTTCATTTGTGAAAGAATGTGGTCATTATTCCCATGTTAAACATTTCAGCAAAGTTTACCAGCATTTCTCCTCTTTCGTTCCTTTTTCCCACTCCAAATTTTCCCATATATTCTTTTCCCTTTTTGATTTTCCTACTTTTACAATGAAGTCTCCCTTGAGTATAGTATATGTGGTCTTTTCTTCTTCCATAATCTGGGTGATATCATCATAGGATGTTTCAATTTCTTTATCTGAGCTCTGAGAAGTTGGTGCATATACTTGTATTACTTTCGGGGTATATTTTTTGCACAGTCTAATTACCACCAGTGCTGCTCTGTCAGATACACTGCTGAATTTAACAGTGTTGTCTACAAGGTGTCTGTTAATTAGAAATCCTACACCATTTTGCCTTCCTCTGTAGTACCATTTTGCCTTCCTCTGTAGTGTAATAGGTGGTTGATGTCTTTGAGCTGAATTACTTTTTCTTCTTTTCTGTGGGCCTCACTCAAGCCTACAATATCCCAACTAATGTTTTCCAGTTCAGTCATTAAGTTATCAACTTCGTAATCTTCTGCGAGGCTTCTTACATTGTATGCGTAGATCTTTATGGATTTTCATATATCATATTAAAGATAAATTCATGGTGAACAAATTAGTATAAGTAACATTGCAAAAAATATATAAAATTTAAGACAAAAGATACAGAAAAGTGAACACTGGTTTCCTCACTTTCCGTGGACCGTACCATCATAGTTTTTACAATTGTCTTTGCACTTATCATTCTTTTTCATAATTTTTTTTTAGCATGCGGATGAAATTTATACATTTACCTACTTAAATCATCCTAGAGCCTAAAAATTACTAAACCAGTACAAAGGAAATGCATACTATAGTCACGGCGCACGACTCCGAGGTTGTCATTATCACACCATTCCAACATACCAGTCAACATTGCGTCTGATTTCGTATCATGTTATACACGAATCATATTATTATACACAAATATTATTATACACAGACACACTACTCACGAATCACACGCTACCGTATTATACACAAAATCACACGCAGTGATGATGGGTAGGTTGCCAGGGTACGATAATGACAACCTCAGAGTCGTCCATCGCGACTTTAGTGAGGTTCCTTTTTTTAGTTAACACAAATGTTCATACAAGTATGTCCAGAAATCAACTTTACACTACCATAATCCTAATTGGATGGCATGAAATGAAGGTTTATGAAAATATGTAACTGAGTCCTTCATAAGATAACAGTAGACAAGCAAATATTGTACTTTCAGTCAAGTGGCTGATAAATAATCAACCCAAGATGCATTTCTTTCAGCATGCATAGAATGCAATAAATAGGAATGCTTTTAATAATGAGATGAAGCCTACGGCCTGTGCAATTTCTAAATCACATATACTACTGCATTTATCAAGCAATGTTTACAGTGTAATAAGTAACAAATGATCCATTGAAATGCAGGAAAAAGAAACTAGTATACCAGCAACCAAAGAAGGCTACCAAAGATTCGACCCAGGTCGAGCAAGTAGCAGAGTTTGCATTTTGCAACATTTTTTGCCTTAGTTGTTTATTCTTTGCAATGTTTCTTATGCCATTTTGTTCACCATGAATTTATCTTTAATATATATATGATATATGAATGACTTCATAATTTTGGAAATTGAATTTTTAGGAGGAACTTTTGTAACAGTGACTTAGAAAATTTTGTTCTAAAACAAAAGTGTGATTTTCATTCTTGTCTGGTATTTGGCCCATTATTTGCCCATACAATTTAAAGAGTAATGTTTGGTGAACATTTTGAGACCAAACTGAACCCTATAGCTGCAAATGTTTTTATGAAAATAATGCTGACCGCTTTTTCTCCCTCAAAACTTTTGAAAAACATAATAAATAATAGACTTCCCCCATTCAAAATTTAGTATCCCCACCTGGAAATGAATTGACATCATTAACAACAGAAATATGCTTTGAAACCTTCCACAGCTCTCTGTGTAGGGTCAAAGTAGAAATATCGCTTGTACAGAATCGTGGGTCTCAGACTAAGTCTACAGGAGCCCACTGGAACGACGTGCCCCACCTTTCTAGACAGTTTCTTAAGACACGCATATGAAAGAAAGTGATCTATGTTTTGTCTAGTATTTCTCGAAGTTTTAATACGTAATGGCGCCCAGGTTGATAAATTTTCTAAAGAGGGAGGACGATCATGTAGGTGAGAAAAATATATGGTGAAGAAAAATTCCATTGAATATTTATAGTTGCCGCAGAAAATTAGGTAATTCTTGAGATCATTCAAAGCACATTACATGGGTGCAGTTCGTCACATTAATTGTTAAATAAAAAAGTTCCTACTCTATGAATCTTCCTATACTCTCTTTGGTGATGGAATTAGGCCACTCGCATACCGTAATAAGTTATGATTGCATTAGTCATTGAGCTTATATGGTAGAGATGAGTCTCCTTGGTTACTAGTCAGGTTAACTTTCCAGCTTGATACACCTTACCATCAGTTGAGCTGATAGGGGTTATGGGTATTTGTCAGATGAGAACGAGCGGACTGTAGGATTTCTTACACCTGGACGGCTGATCAGAATGAGGAATTTGCCTTGCATTTATCATCTTCCGAACCTTAATTTGAAGTTAATGGCTTGAGATTTTTTTTTTTTATATAATCAGCTGGCTTCTTGCTTAAATGCTTATGGATTTGTCACTTCTCCATGTTACACACACACACACACACACACAAGCAATACCAGCTCTTGTTTCGCGAGCGTGTGTATAAATTCCTGTGCTGTGCCAGGTCATATGGTTAGCTCGGTCCATTTACCTTGCAGGCTCAGGAACTCTTTGAAGCAATTTAACTTACTGTGTGCTTCTTTATTTGGTCTGTGCACCCCCTCGCCCCACCCCGTCTCTCTCTCTCGACGAAACGGGAGTCAGAAGTACAGGTAAATAATATTCTTAAAACCGGTGAATGAGACAAGATTGGGGAAGGTGGGGGAAGCATGTGAGAGAGGGGGGGGTGAGAGAAGTAGGAGGGACGAGGAGTGAGAGAAGCAGGAGGGAGGGAGGAGGGGTGAGAGGCAGGATGGAGAGAGGAGGAAGGTAGGTAGGGTTGGATGGATGGAAGAGACGTGAGGAGGGAGGGAATGGGTTCAATACAGCTGCCCCAAATGGCGATACATTGAGGGTTTAGATCTGGCCAGCTCCACCCACCCCGCCTTAACCCACCCCGTCCCACCCTTTTCCCCTCCCCACCCACCCTCTCTCTCTCCTACCTCACCCGTCTCACCCTCCCCATCCATCCCTTTCCCCTTCCCCACCCACCCTCTCCTACCCCACCCTATCCCTTCTCATGCCTCCCCTGTGCAACCCAGTCACCCTTTTATCGTACCCTCTCCGAATCCGACCTTTTTCTTCCCCATCTCCATATCTTCTCTCCAGACCTACCCAAATTCTTCCAAGGCTCATCGTGTGCTTCCCATTCCTCTCCTATCCCACTCTTCTCTTCCACTATCCACTACTTTCCACAATTCCTATCTCAGACCATCCAGTCCATCGCCTATTCTCCTTCCTGTCCTTCCATCCCGTCACCCGTCCTCATCCTTTCCCCTATTCACATCATTCAGAGATTTCTCCTTCCCTTTAATTCCCCGCCCCTTCCACTCTCACCCATCCCCAGCTCACCTCTACCCCCTTCCGTTACCCCATAATTCCTTTCCTTATAGTTAGACCCGTAAACAACTCCCCTTCCACTTCCCATCCCTCTGCCTTCTGTATGTCCTTTGCCCCCCTCCCATCCATCTCTCAATTCCCTCCATCTCCGTATCTCCCATTTCACTCCCTCCTTTCATCTCTCATTCCCATACCCTCCGCTTTTCAGTGTGTGTCTCTTCGCCTGTCTAATTTTCATCCTTGTACACTATATTTCTTACCTACCCATCCCATCCCCTCCCTTCATTCCTCTTATCCTCCCCCCTACCTTCCTCTCTCCCCCTAGTCTCTGTCCCTTCTTTCCCCTCCCTTTTTCTCTATCTCTCCCTCCAATCTCTATCCTTTCTTTCCCCTCCCTTTATATCTATCTCTCCCTCCAATCTCTATCCCTTCTTTCCCCTCCCTTTATCTCTATTTCTCCCTCCCCTTTCCATTTCATCTTCCTCCTCCCTCCCCATCCTCCATTCTTCCCCTTTATTTCTTCCCCACCTTCCTTCTCCTTCATTTACCAATCCTCATTGCTTCCATCTTTCTCTCTTCTCCCTCTCTCCCTTCCCATCATCCTTTCCCATCATCCTTTCCCATTCTTCCCTCCCCAATCCATCTTCTGTCCCTCCCCACCCTCCAGTTCCCTCCCTCCCCACCTCCAGTTCCCTCCCATCTTTTCCTCCCCATCTCATCGCTTCTCGTGTTACAAAAGAGCACTGAAGAGTACAAATGATAGCACACAGCAGCAGATAAATGTGTGCTAACGAGGCCATATGTTTGTGAGGACAGGATATGACTAGTATCGATTTGTGAGTCTTACACAAGCCTGGGGAGGGGGCGGCCAGATGGTTGTAGAAGCGGTCTGCTGTTCAAAAAGACGCAAGTTCAAACCCAGGCTAGAGCAGAGGGAGCAGAGGGGAGTTTGGTGATAGGCTACTTCACTAAGACTTTACTCATCTTCCACCAACTCCACCGAAGTGTAAAAAACACCACCGTACATTTCATTATACCAAGTGGAACGAGACAACCCTAATATGCAAATGGTATGAACGGTGGGTATTGGAACAGTAGTGGTGACATGTGAGGTTATGCTCCATGTTAGAGGACTGGTGGGCCTCAGGAAGTGGACTATAGATAAAAAGTAAAAATTGATAAAGCTCTTCCTCTGTTTCAGTGCTCTCTTTCTTTGATTCCACTACTCTAGCTTTACATTCCTTTTTTCCTTCAGGCTTTCATCGTGTATCTTATCCATATTCGTCCCTTTCTATTTTCTCATTCTTATATATAGCTATACCGTCTCTCTCTCTCTGCAATCCCCAGACCACATTCGAACATTTTTTCTTCCCCGGTTTTTTTGTATGATCGTCTCTCTCTCTCTCTCTGGAAAAGTACAAAAATCAAGGCCAGGTTAAGGTGAAATTACTATAACACTCTAGAACCATAGGACTCAATTTTCCCTGGCTGCCTCACTCACCCAAGCATCAGTGACCAAACTCTATTAATTTCAGTTCAGGTACTTCAGAACCTTGCCATCGGGACTTCAGATGTTCTCGACTGAACGGACATTACCCACAAGCACTAAAAAATACAGTTCTTCAGCACATTGTGTGTATTGTTGTAACACATTCAGACTACACCTCATCAATAGCTACACCCACTCAGAGATTCAAGCTACACATCTCCTACACCTTCAAGTCTCCAGTCAGCTATACGCCTTTCACCTTAACTTGGCCCAGATTTTCGTCCTTTACAGCTTATTTCATGTAGTTCAGTGCCAAAATAAGACAGTACTACGGCTCTACATTCTCTCAGCGCATTTCTTCAAGACTGGCATCATATTCTAGTGTTAATCTGTGGCTACAACTGCTTTCAAGACGGGGAGATTGTCATTTAAGGCCGAGTTAGAGTACAAGGAGAATAACACGTCTTGACCCTTAGGTAACGTCTTAGCCTCACAGGGAAACTTGCTAAGATCATGTAATTAGCTATCCCTCTGTCCTGGAGTTCCCTGGAATTAATTAGTGAGCCAAGAGACATTTTTACCTGCAAATACGTCTCTCAGTACCTCTTAATTAGTTCTCAGTTACCTTTTTCACCTGTCCTTTGCCACACACTTGTCATTAATGGATCTTACGTGAAGTGGAAACTAAGTGTAACCTCCCATTATTAGTACTTACGGTGTCTCATGTTTCTTATAAACTCGTCTCGTCCTTTTTCTCTTCGCTGTCTTCTCTCTCATCCATCCCTTTCTTCACTTTTCCCTCCTCCCTCTCCCCGACTGATGTTCTGAGCCTCTCCTGTCTCAACGTGTTACCAGCTCTTCTCTTATTTACTGTTGTGCTTTTCCTCTTCTTTAATTTCCTCCTCATCTCTCCTCTCTGTCCTTCACCTGCCACTTCTCTCACTTGTGTCCTTCTCGTCTTTCTTCCAACACATTTTCTCCCCCTCCGTCCTCGACTCTCATTCCCTGTCGTCCCCTACTTCAGCACCCTACACTTTCCCTCCTATCTTCTCTCCTCCTGTTCTCCCTGTTCTTCTCCCTCTATATCTTCTCCCTCTCCTTTCTCTTCACCCTCTTCTTTCTTTCACTCATCTCCCATACCCTCTCAGACTTTCTTTTTTTCCCCCGTAATCCTCTCTCATCCTCTCCTCTCCCCATTTCCTTCATCTTCCCTCCCTCCTTCCCTACCCCTCTCCTCCTCCTATCTCCCTCTCCCGTCCTGGTCATGTTTCTCTCTCTCATTTCCTCTCTCCCTTCTTAGGTCTCCCTTCTTAGGTCTTGTATACCAGTCTCTCTCTCTCTCTCTCTCTCTCTCTCTCTCTCTCTCTCTCTCTCTCCCGCACCCTTCCACGCCTGAGTACCCCCCCCCCTTCTCTTATCGTCGGCTTGGTACGCTGGAATAGAGACTGTCCAAATATATGTAATTTTTTGGTCTTTATTTTAACAAGGGGATGAAGGGAGGAAGCAGAGGATGGAATGAGGGAGGGAAAGGGAAGAGGAAATATATGGGACAGTGGTAGAGGGAATGGAGGAAAGGAAAAACTGGAGGAAGAGTGAAGCAAGGAAAGGGGAGGGGAAGGGAAGAGAAAACATATGGGAGAGTGTGAAAGGAGAAAAGTGAAGGAAGGGTGAAGCAGGGAAAGAACGAGGGGAAAAAAGACAAGTAGACAGGGGAAAGGAAATGTGGGAGAGGGAAAAATGAAGAGGTGATTAGTGAGTGAGAATGTAGGAAGCTAATAAACAAGGGGGAAGGGAGAGGAGAAGGGTGTTGTAATAAATCATTCTCTTTTAAGCGGTGTACCCTAATCTTGTCGAAAATTTTGCTCAAGTTATTTCAAGCTTCTCTGAAAAATCTGGTAAATTTCTAACCTGACCAGAAGAGTTAACTAGGCGTGAACAGCTCCCACACATGACCACACAGCTCCAGCTCCATTCCCCTCGCGGCTGCAGCTTTGTGTTCTCACGGCCCCACACCTCACCAGCCCTATTTCGGCGATGACTAGAGCTTTATAGTGAGGTTCCTGGGTATTCTATTGGCTTTATGTGTGTGTGTGTGTGTATAGGGCTGAAGTGTGTGCCTCTCTCTGCATGTCCGTGTGGATATGTGTGTGAGAGGCTTCAAGTGTATGTCTTTGTCCATATGTCCGTGTGTATGTGTACGCTTTAACTTTGGATTATATTTGCGTCCTTTAGCTTTCTCTGTATATACGCATGCTCTGGCTGTATATACGCGTGCTCTGGCTGTATATACGCGTGCTCTGGCTCTATATACGCGTGCTGTAGCTTTGGCTCTATATCTGCCATCTTATTCGTCACACCTTCCCAGAAACACGTGAATGGAATCAGCGGCGCATCAGTCCTTTCCTCAGACTGCCCGCTGCAGAGACACGCCAAAGCCTCTTTCCCGAAATTGAGGGATGAGCACCGGAAGCAGATTTAGCGGTGGATCTTTGGCGGTGGTTCGCGATAAAGACTGGGAACTTCGAGCGAGTTTCATAACACCTGTAATATTTAGTGGAAGTGAAGGTAATATACAGGTTGTCAGATGTAGGCTATATAACGCTCCTTTCCAATCCACTGGGCTATTTATTGTGTATTACGGGGACAGCTTGGGTTATCATTATCTGCCCTACGTTATAATTGTATTCCTTGCCTGATCCCTCAAACCCACGCCTATGCCAGCAGAATGAGCTGAGTGAGAGTGGCACATAACTCTCCTTTCCACTCCATTGGGCTATTTCTTGTGTTCTACTGGGACGGTTCATTGTTATTGGTATCTACCCTGCATCGCTTATTCATTTCTTGATCCCTCTGTCAAACCCACGCCCATACCAGCAGAATGATCCATCCCCCACAGTGCATATCATCAGGCAAGTTCCAATTGAAGCGCCATTTATGAACCACAGTGTCTAAGGACGGTAAAAAAAAAAAAAAATCCCCGATTTTTTCAGTGCTAACTATACCCTTTTTACTCCAACTTGGCCTAAAATTACCCTTTCTCCGTCTTGATTACTGAGGTACAGGAAGAGTTTCACAACAGGACATGATGCTAGTCATGAAGAAGCGCTATGGAAAACATGTAGAGCTACGGTATTGTCTTATTCTGCCTCATGAGTTACGTGAAATAAGCAACAAAAGGACAAAAATCTGGGCCAGGTTAAGGTAAAAAACAAAATCTTTAGCCAGATTTACGCTTCTCATTTTCAACTACAATAGTCACTGTTGGCAGATTTTTTTCGCGTACGTACGAACGATTAACATCCTCAAGCTCCCATGACACTTTCAACTAAATCATCTAACGTGACCTGCAGTGAAATGCTAAGTGGTGATACGGTGGCAGTGTTGACTCATTCAGGTTCCTATGCTCATCCTCACCAGTGTAAGTACACATCAGCCATATACAGAGGAATTTTAAGGTATAATGGTCATAATAAGGCGCTTAAGGGAGTACAAAGGAGAACAATGGGTAATAAACAGCAACAGGAAGAGATACGAGATCATATGTTACAAGTTAGCGACACATTAGCCTTGTATGTTTATAGACTTCTCTTCGAATGGGTCCCAGGTAATCTAAATATATCCGTAGTGATACCGAGAAGTTCGATAAACAGGAAGGCACTAAATGGGATAATAAGTATATCCTCCTCTGTATTTTCCAATTCCCGAAATGCATTCATGGTTGTTGTATCGTTGTAATACTTGCCTGCGTCGGCCTTAGTCTCCGAATGGCAGCTCTCCACGCTGCTCATTGTCTGGCAGCCTCCCAGTTCAGTCGCTAATCCCTGAGGTCACTCGCTTATGACCTTGTCCCAAGTATTTTTCCGTCCGCCTCTCGCTACCCCACCCCTGACGTTCACACCTCTCACTCTCCGGACCCAGTTGTCATCCCCCACCGACTCAGTATGCTCAAACCATCGCAATCCATGCCTCCTCATCACAGCATCAATACACTCTAGTCCCACCCTTCCTCTCAACCCGCCGTTTGCAATCCCAGCCCCCCCAGGTCTCTCATTCAAGTACTCACTACACATCCATCCAATCACCGTCGCCTCTGCACACCTGAGCCCACGAATATCCCCCTCCAATGCCCAGGTCACCAAACAGAACTACACTCCTAACACGTGGCTCATACAAGGATCCCTGAGCACGGAGGGAGAGCCCTGTGTGTCAGGAGAGGCAATAGCTCTCTGAACTCCCTCCCTCCTACCATTCCTTACCCCAGGCACAGAGCAACTTCCAGCCCCACCTCCCGCACATAACATGTCCCTCAAATAAAGACACTCGCCAGCAAGATCAGTCCTTATCATGATGTATTACAGATGTTGCTACCACAATTTAAAATAAGTGTTCACGATTCCATCCTCCTCCTTGTATGCATGCTTCTGGAGATCTCGTCGCAGAAGTGAATGTCGCACACGTTCCAAGACCTCAGGGTTGTTACGAATCCTTGCTTCACTTTCCCACACTTGCCGCCACATGTCTTCACGGTTGGGAACTTCTGTATCGTACACCCTACTCTTTACCTGACCCCACAGACAGAAATCAAGTGGACTGATGTCAGGTGATCGAGGTGGCCATGACACACGACCACCACGGCCATTGCATCTGACAGGAAATACCAAACCCAGGTATTCCCATGTAACCCAAGCATAATGAGCAGGAGCACTATCATGTTGGAACCACATTCACTGACGAATCCTCATAAGTACACCTTCCAGTAGCAGTGACAGCGTGTCTTCTAGAAAACGCCTGTAGGTTTCGCTTACCAGTAGGTCTGGTAGAAAAACCAGGTCAGTAATGATGTCACTAATAATGCCGACCCAAAAATTAATGGAGAATCTTTCCTGACGACACTGACAAGTCACTGCATGTAGGTACTCAGCAGTCCATGTTTGGGTTTAATTTAGTCTGTAGAGTTTAGTGCTATCCTGACAAACATAAATCGGCTGTAACTTCAAAATTATTGCAGTTTGAGAATTTTATTACGTAATAATTG